>JAFFST010049851.1:165868-194246 GCA_022414735.1 Noturus placidus
GTAAAAGCCTCATTGCACGTTATCGCAAACGCTTGGTTGCAGTTGTTGCTGCTAAGGGTGGCCCAACCAGTTATTAGGTTTAGGGGGGCAATCACTTTTTCACACAGGGCCATGATGGTTTGGATTTTTTTTCACCTTTAATAATAAACACCTTCATTTACAAATTGCATTTTGTGTTTACTTGTGTTGTCCTTGACTATTGTTTAAATTGGTTTGATGTTCCGAAACACTTAAGTGTGACAAACATGCAAAGGAACAGGAAATGAGGAAGGGGGCAAACACTTTTTCACACCACTGTATAAGAGATTCACCAATACTAAATTTCTCAGCCGATACCAATAACCGATTATTCAGTGTGATATCAGCTGATACTGATAGTTCTGCCTTTTATGCCTTCTTTTAAATTAATGATAATTAACTCCACATTTCTGAAAAAAAATGTTGTTTCACAGTAATCGGTCTCATAAACAGAAAACACATTACTCTAATTAACATTAAGACATGAACTAAATTCTGAAGATTAAAGTAAGATTTCTTAACTTATTGAATGTTATTAATTCATATTAAGACTGAGTTCTACAAAAAAAACTCCTGTTAGTCTCACATTCACTCACCACAAACAAAAGCATTTCTACTTCATCACTGAACATCAAACTGGTCATATATAGGCCTAATATAAGCTTTTTTTTTTTTGATGATATAAACTCATTAACATTAACTGGATATGAAACTATTTGTATTTATATAAAATATATTTATTTTTATCTGCATCAGCTCAGTCATTTCAATATATCTGCTCTATCACCTTGACCTTCACTACATTGATATATGCTTTAATATATTTTGCAATAAGCTGCGGGTTTCAGTTTGCCCTTTATTGCACAGGTTATTATTGTGTTTGACTACTCTGATGACAATCCAAATTAGATTTGAACAACGAAGCGTGCCAACAGCAACCAACCAATGCTCCTCTACATTTATATCTAATGCTTTCAACTGTATTTGCTCCAAATATATTTGTTTAAAAATGGTTCTTCCCCAATAAGTGTTGTAGCCTGAGTCCGAGCCAAGTCGTATGAGTGAGGGAATACTGCTGCACCTTTGAGAAGATCAATGTTTACTTTCCACCTGCGATGTAATAAAGTGAGTTTTAGAATCATAATTAAATTGTCACCATGTATAAAACATTGATTGATTGAACTTTAATGAAAAATCCATCCTGAATCATTTCCACATTAAGCTTTGTATTTAACATGTGGGTTTCCTACATTACCCACAATGCTGTTTGGCTACCTGCTAATAACGGCACCATTGGAAATTTACCTCTAACTAAAAAGAGCGATGCAGCAGAGTCCTTCAGACTATCTAGCTCTCTCACCTCTTCATCTGTACACTCTGCTCAACCAGATCAGGTGCCTTCTTCAGTATTTTCATTATATTGCCATCAGCGCCATCATGCTTGTCCTCTTGTAGATCACTAACTAGCCAAGCCAGGTCTCCGCATTGTAGAGCTGCACTGTATTCTTGAAGTCTGAGTCCAACATTTACACCAACATCTCCACTAGAATATTTCAATATAATCATGTGTTTCAGTATGGAGTTTTCCTTTATGTTCTTTACACAGGGAATGTGTGACATTTCTCCTCAAATATCAGTAGAATGAATGAAGTCATTTACAGCTCAGCTATTTGTGGAAAACAAACAAATGATGGCTTTACCATTTATAGCCTCCATAGCAGGGGCCTCCCTGGTCATTATCATTTACTGAGCAACACCTCACCATATCGATCTGTTATTAATGTTGACAACTGTATCAAGGGACACATGCTGAAGTAAAAATACAGAGCAACAAAAGGATATAGGGCACTGGTCTCTAACCTTTCTCCTGGACAGCTACTCCCGAGTTAATATTCGGCCCCGGTTTCAAAAGATTGAGTTCAGAGCTATGAAGATGGAAATGAGCTGAAATATATGTTAGATTCGGATTGCAAAAGAACACCACAGATCTCGTGGTTGTCCCAAAGACAATTCTCCTGGAAAATTCAGTTTCAACACACAGCTAACATGACTGATTAAAAGGTGCTTTCAAGTCATGTCAGAAGATTGTATACATGAAGTGAATGCACATGAACGCTACCACAAAGTTGTAATTACGAGTGGGAAACTGGATTTTCTTTGAGCTCAGAGTTTCTGAGTTTCTGGGTGTGTCAGTAAGAAAACATGGAGGAATCACTGGATGCAACATCTGTAGTTGATGGTAAATTTTTGTAAAGTTTACTCATCTCAGGAATGGATTTCAAAGTTTTTTTTTTCATGTAAAATAAAACAAGCAAATTGCCTGCACAAAATATGATTTCATTGTACAATTACAAAGTTTTTTGAAGTTTACAGTGACTTCATAAATTGATTAAAAACATTAAAAAAAAAAAACGCCAAACACACTTGATGCACATTGTATGTTAAAAAAAATCTCGATGTATTTTTTGTCTATTAAGAGAAGGTACACTGCCATCTTGCTCCAACCAAAGTGAGTTGAACGCATCTGATGTCATAATTAAGACTTCCCAACTCGTAAATACGAACTTCCCGGGATGACTTGAACACAGTAACTTCATCAAGGTTTTTCTAGGGAGATTGTTAATAGTAACAGCTCCACAATATATAACCCCTGATTTAATAGGGTATCATGTATCTCACACATTAGCTGACTGACTTTAGCTTAGCCAGCCTTAAGTAAGGTATGTAACAACAGGAAAGTGCCTATGAATTGTAACTAGCCTACATTTCTAGCCTTTAACTATCTTAAATTGCACTTGCCACACCAACACTTTAGTTTGCTAATTGTTAGCTAGTGTTGATCAATGTAGATTAGTGAACTCGCTAATTCACTAACTATAATATCACTAATTATTCAATTACAACAGACTCTTTATGAAATATGTATTTTATCTCATCTACAAACATTTGTTAATGCTAGCCCCTTAAACTCATAGCTACTGTTGGAGGGTCCAGACTTCCTCATTTTCCTTAAAAATACACACTGAATAAATCGTATCCTTACCACAGAGTGCCCGAATTCTCAAATCTGACTGGTCAGAAGTTGTTGCTAATTCTTCTATAACAGCATGGCTTTGAGAGTACTGTCAGTTGTAATTTAAATCATATGTTTGCATTAATTAACTCTTTCTAATACATTATCATTTCAATAGAAATCTAAATTCCCAAATTTTCCCTCTGGGATAAAAGAAAGCACATCCATCCATCCATCTACATATCTATTTGGGGGCGGCTGTGGCTCAGTCGGTAGAGCGGGTTGTTCACTAATCCACTAACCGTGGGGTTGGCGGTTCGAATCCCGGCCCGGGTGATCCCATGCCGAAGTGTCCTTGGGCAAGACACTGAACCCTAAGTTGCCCCCAATGGCAAGCTAGCACCTTGCATGGCAGCTCTGCTACCATTGGTGTGTGTGTGTGCTCTCATTTGTAAATGTAAAAATGTAAAAATGATATTTCTGTAAAGCTGCTTTGAGACAATGTACCATTGTAAAAAAGCGCTATACAAATTATTATTATTATTAATTATTATCTAATCAATCAGAGGCTTTTATGGCAGTATTAAATATAACTATAACTGATTGTAGTTGATGTGTCAGTAATGCATACATTATAATTGGTCACTGTTGGAAAATTGCTGCGGTATCCCTGCTGAAAAAAAAAACACAACATAATCCCTAAAAGAATTTTTAATGGTTTTAATGGAAATTGTATTGGCTTTAATGGAAATTGTAATGGTCCATGTGGGTGTCTAATGGTAATTTATTGCCTTCTATTGGTGGCTTGTTATGTCTAGTGGATACCATTAAGGACCTACATTCTGAATATGTCCTACTGTTTAATGGAAACCATTTGGTAATGGTTTTAATGGTTAACAGCTGATGGTTTGTAATGGTATTTGTAGTGGAAACCATTAGAATTTCTGTGATGGTTTCTATTTTTTTTAAATCAGGGAGAACATGAATGAAGCACTTTGGGTGTACTGTTGTAAGAAAACAAGCCACATTAGGGTGGTAACTTCAATCTGTGTTAGATTAATTTTCTATAACAGCACGCCTGTAGTGTTGTATAATGTTGTATACGTAGTTAAAAACTAAAATGATTCAAGATCAGTTAAAGAATAACTGAGGTTTAAGGCATTAATTTGAACACTGATGGTACTGAAGCATTCCGATCAGTTAATTTACCTTTAACTATCCCGCTTGCACTCTCACCACAGCTTGGAACACCTGAGAGTTTGCCCTATATGGAGCTTGGTCTGAATTAGAGTTCAAACTGATGAAAGCTAGACCAACAGGAGCAATTCTGGAGATCCCACAGTGCTGATCAGTATTTACTAAGGATTCTCTATTCACAAGTGATCAGGTTCATCTAGAGACTGTTCTCCAGGAGGAGGGCTGGAGATCCTGTGATATTGAGACTGCTGCATAACTACATTTCTAAGCTGCAAACCCAACTCCATGCACATGTGCACTGTTTTACCTGTGGCAGCGCTGAGCTGATCTGTCTCTGGAGGGCATCCCTCTCGTGAAGTGCCTCCTGAAGCTTGGCCTGGGACTGCACGAGAGCATCTCTGGTCTCGCGCAACGACTCCAGCAGCTTGTCTCTCTCGTCCAGCATGTTCACCATCAGCTGCTCGAAATTGGACTCCCCGTCCGAGCCGTTCTGAGACCCTCTCTGGGAACTCGTCGAGTCACCCTCGTTGATGGTCGGCATCACTTCGCACATCATTTTGCCAACCTTTTCGGAAGCCGGCTGAGAAGTCTGGGTCCGACGGCTGCCTCAGTGAGTTCGACAAGGTGATGCTATCAAGCTGTTTTGATTTGGACAATCACTGCTTGGTATCACTCACTGGAGATGGCTTAACATTCGCAAAAATAAAGACAACCAAACTGATTGTACTTTCCTGTTCATTTCAAAACCGTGACTTTCCCTACACTACATTATTTGACCTTTTAGTTATTGCATGGGTGTAGGCTTCCTCCACCCTGACACTCTCCACCCTGTCTCCAGAGCTCCGTGGCATTTTTGACGGACAGATCACTTACGTGAGGACCACATCATCCAGCATGCTCCAGCCGTTTCAAAATCCTGCTGATTTAACGCCCACCAGTTGCAGAGATTATCGGCGGTTATCGTGTCCATCGCATCCTCCGGATCCCTTTGCCATCTGCCATCCGCCACGAGCCAACTCCTCCTCCTCCTTATCCTTCTCCTCCTCCTCCTCCTCCTCCTCCTCCACCTTTAAGCGCGCAGGAACGTAGCCGATCCGCTATCTCCACAGTAATAAAAATATAGCCTGGATTCATCCACGGAAAAGCAGACACTGTAGAAGGACACAGAGCCGATACAGTCCGTGGAGAAGCACATGTACGTCCGCGATCGCTCCATAAACAAAAAAAAACAAAAAGAAAAGAAAAGAAAAAATACCCCGGCGTGTTCCTCACATCAGCACCACGCGAGCGCTCTGGCTGTCATGCACACTAATCTGTCAGGAGTGGGATTGAAATAGCGGCTCCTCACTGCGCCCACTGGTGGCAGTCTTCTAAAACTGCGATTTTCTCGCATCGTTTCTCCTGTAACCTAAATAACAATATATTTATATATTTATATATTTATATCAGGGGCGTGGCATGAGACGTCAGGGTGTCCGGGTGGCAACTGCTATACTTGAAATAAGCATTGCATTCCCAAATCTGACCTCAAGTCATATGTCTGACGGATATATTACTCGTGTGCTTGACTTAATAGATCATCTCAATCGCTTGTTATGGTTGATCAAATCCACCGAGTATTAGGGGATGGAGAACAACCGTAAAATCGCGGTAGTACTGACATTATGAAGTGAAAGGAACAAATCTGATCTCTTGTAATTACACATAATCAATTTGAATCTAAAAGTTTCACAGGTTTTTAAAATACATGGATTTGGACGTTGTCATTTTTGTTTTCTCCTTATCATCATCATCATCAGTATTATTATTATTATTATTATTATTATTATTATTATTATATTAATGTTGTTGTTTTAGTTTTCTGTAATCGGCCACTCCTTTAACTCAGAGTCTCCTTTAAAACAAATCCTCAGATGACGTAATGCATAATGCATCAGGAACTTTGGTTATGAACAGCCGTCGCTCATTGGTCGCTTGTGCTCGGACGTAGCGCGCGAACCAATCCTCATCGCGCGAGAAATCCAAACTCTCGCGAGAGATTCCGTGAGCGGAAAGGTTAGTTCCATAATGGCTGAAGATCCCGGAGGAGCTTATTTGAATTTCTCTCTCATTTTTCTCTGTTTTCCGTTACCTCTGCTGGAAACATGGCAGGGCACGCAGTCACGGTAGACAGTCACAGGCTCGCGTCGTCGTCATGCCCAAGAAAGGGAACAGAAAACGGCTGAAATTTCGAGCCGACGATGTTTGCTCGGAGTCAGGTATTATAGCTAGCAGTCAGTGTTAGCCAGCTGGCTATTTCCCCGCAAAACAGTCTTACAAACGTGGATTGAATAAGATCGGGATTCTTCAGATAATCCCGTTTAACTAGTGCATTTAAGCAGTTTAAACACGTGCTTGATGTTTTTGAACGTAGCTGTATAGGCTACATTATGGAACTGGTCCTGAAATGGAAATGTCACTTCCGGTCTGTGTTGTCATGTCACTTTGATTACAGTAACGGTGGCTGACTATGCCAATGCCGATCCTGCCGTTGTCAAGTCTGGAAGACTAAAAAAAGCTGTTGCTAATGCGTTTGAAAAAAAGGGTAAGACATAAGCTAATCAAGGAGGATGAATCTCAGAGTGAAACAGTTCACTGACCTCTGAACCCGTGCACTAGTATCGTGACGTGCAGTATGATTCTTTCTAATGACTCGACTCATTCAGTTTAACGAATCGAATCTTTTCTCACTGATTCATTTAGTTTGAATTTCAAAGATGTGTTTGGAGGGTGTGTGTGTGTGTGTGATTGTGAAAAACTGTCATTTTTAGTTTGCATACTGCAGGCTAGCTAATAAGGATCCAAAGGATAGTTTTTAAATGTTCACAAGTTTTTGATGGTTAACCATTTTATTTTTAAAAGATATTTGTTGATGTCTTTGCTTCAGTAAAGCTGCTGTGTGGCCTGGAGGCTTCGCAAGGGCCTGTACAGGAAGTCTTGTCGTCAACAGCCGATGAAGCTAAAGATGTAAATGACAGCAGTGAGGAGCTGGACTCTGAGGAAGGTGATGGAGAAAGCAGAGGGTCACGTAAGAAGAAGAACAAGAGATGCAAAGGTAACAGTGCTTACATAACTGTGCCACTAGCCAGGACTTGCAGTCTATAAGCATAAATGTGTGTGTGTGTGTTTATAGTGTAGAAAGAGAATGCTCGGGAATCGTTTTTTTTGTAGAGTAAACGGAATGACTCATGGCAATCTGCCTTTGGCTTAAAAAAAAGTGTGAAAGCACAGGTCTTTATATTGACAACTGCATAGGACTGCAAATAAATGATTTACTAAAATGCTGTCTTAAAAAAAAAAAAAAGATTGCAGAAAGCAGAAATTGGCACAAAATCAAACAAACTCTGCAATATTTCGAGGAGCTTGCAATTTTACTAAATTACCACAGATTTGGGCCAAGATGAGTCATGTGACGTAATCACAATACGTATTCAGCCAAATACAGCCACTTCGATTCATGTGCTTTGAACATGAGTACAGGTAAAAGGTCTCATTTACCAACAGACGCCACTGAAAAAAAGACTGCAAAACAATTTGGTGCAATTGCAATTTCACCAATTCAAGTAGTTTTCTGATAAAAAAAAAAAAAAAAACAAATCTGCGAAATCCTTTACAGACTGATCATTGGGGCCTTAACGGTATTTGTGAAAGATCTAAAACATTCACCATTCTGCTAATCGAGGAGACTCTAAGCTGCTAAGGAAGTAGACATGCAGGGATAGACGCAGTTGATTTATTTTTTTTTAAGCCTGCCTCAGTTTGGTGTGTGTGTGTGTGTGTGTGTGTTGTAGAAAACTGTGAAGGTGCAGATGGGGAAGAGTATCCCATTGACATATGGCATGTTCTTGCTGCCTACATCCGGCCAGAAGATGTCTGCAGGTTTGCACTGATCTGTAAGAATGCCTGGACAGTCACATGCACTGCAGCGTTTTGGACAAGACTGTATAAGAGGTAGGACAATCAGAGCAAAGTATCATTCTCTGTGTCAGTCATGTAGATTACATGATGTATAATCTTGGTGTGCCTTTTATTTACCACCAGTTCTAGTGAAGCTGTTTATATACAGTATAAATAGCACATTTTTTACTGTGGAATAGAAATATAGTTTTGTAGCAGAAGTGAGTAGGCTATCTCTCAAAGACCTGATGTGTATATAAGCTTTTTAATCATTTTAAGCAAATTATAATACCAGAAACGTTCCTTGCTCAATAAAGGTACCATTTTACTGAGATGTGCAGTCAGATTGTTCATGGCAATGATGTGATGCACACAGCAAGTTGGACTGCATTCTATTTAAGTAAAAGTGGCAGGTTTCTCTTCAAGAACAAAAGTTGGTCAGTTTTCCGACAGGAGAAGTGGTTCCTCTTCTTACCAAGAACAGGAGATGCTGCACTGAATAGTCTCTTGCTCTCTATGCTAGTGCTTGGGGCAGATAAATTCTTTCATGCAATCCGTGCAAGCAATGGAAAACCTAGCTGCGCTTGTTGTGGCACTGCTGGGGATCGGGACGCTTTCCTGTAGAATCTTGTCAAACATGTCAGAACGTGAGTGAGCTTGTGCCTCATCACTTATATGCATGTTTGCTCTATGCTGAACACCGATCCTTCAGCAGATGCATTCACCATTACCAGCACTTCCTGTATCATTTTCAGTGCATGCTGATTTTTCTCTGTGTCAAGTAAATGTTCTTTAAATCATAGATCTAGTAATGTTCAATGCAACGATAACCATCGGCTAAATTGAGAGTGAAAACCGAGCATATAGTTTTCCCCTTTTTTTTTTTTTTTTTTCTCTTTCGGCCAAAAACCGAAAATGCCATTTACAGTCGAAATTTTCAGCGGTCGAAATTGCAGTGCATCTGTTGTTGATGGTATAACTAATAATACTTTGTTGTCCCTTGGGTACTATTTCAAACATTTTCCTTAAATTAGTTGAGTTGTATCTAGAATGGTCTATTTTCCATCAAAATGTCTGACTTGGTTTATTTTCTTTGAGTGTGAATCATGCTGAAACCGGTAGAAGAAATAGGATAAGTTTTTCTTTCTTAAAAATGCTTGAGAAATACATGTCTTCATTTCTGAACATGAAATATTAGTCATAATCTTTCTGTTGACTTATTTAAATGAAGACATTTTTATTCAGTTGGCTTTCATTATGTGTAGGGGTAATCACATTCGTACTGGGTGCCTTTCTCCTGTATTGTGGTTGAAAATATGATGTGCTCATTATAATCATTAACTTGTATTCTTCTCTCTCTTACTCTTAGACACTACAGTCTTAATGTGGACCTCCCTCCTCGCCTTCAGCCTGGCTCTCTTTTAAAGATGTGTTGTCTCCGTGCCCGTGTAATTCGCTCCCTGTTTCATCTCTATGAGCCGTTCAGCCTCCGGGTGACCAAGAGTCCACCACTTCCTGAATCGACTCCAAGCACACTTCTCAATTCCAAGGTTAGCAACAGAAATTAAGCCACTGAGCAGATGTGGGGCGTAACAACACTCTTTATCAGGTATAGCTATATCTAAGGAATAGGCAAGCTAACTAGTCTAGCTGGTGATGAGGAGGTTGTTTGCCTTTGCCTCTGTAACTTCGGAGGCAGAAAATATACTTGACTGGATGCAGCCACAGTGGGTTAATAATTCCTTCGATTTATGTAGCACTTTTCTAGGTACTCAAATCACTTTACATTGTATGGGGGGGGGATCTCCTCAACCACCACCAGTATGTAGCATCTACCTGAATGATGTGATGGCAGCCATAATGTGCCAGAACACCAACCACACACCAGCTGTTGGCGGAGAGGAGAGTGATGTAGCCGATTCAGGTATGGAGATTATTAGGCGTCCATGATGGATAAGGGCCATCGGGGGACACCGGGGTGATGCTCATACTCTTTTATGATGTGTGTCCTGGGATTTTTAATGACAGAGAGTCAGGACCTCGTTTTAACACCTTGTCCAAAAGATGGTGCTGTTTTTACACTGTAGCGTCCCCATCACTATATTAGGACCCACACAGACCACAGGGTGAGCACCCCCTGCTGGCCTCACAAATACCACTTCCAGCAGCAACCTTGGTTTTCCCCAGGGGGTCTCCCATCCAGCTACTGGCCAGACTTGACCCTGCTTAGCTTCAGTGTGAAACCAGGCAGGAGCTATTTTTTTTTTTTTTTTTTTTTTTTTTTAATTCAGCATGTGGTAAATCTAGGTTTCAAAATGTATACAGAATGTTTTTTTTTGTTTTGTTTGTGCTCAACCTAAAGTGAAAAAGCACTAGGCCTCATTTGAAGCTGTTTGAAAGCTTGGATGTTTTTTCGACATTGGAAGCACTCTGCTGTGACCAAGAAGAGTTTAAGGTGACCTAGGCAGGAGTGTTAAAAGAAAATAAAATTAATAATGTAGCCAGTTGTGAATAACCACCCTTTCTCTACACTGCATGAATAAAGATTATTATTATTATTATAGCATGACTGGTTCCCCTCTCCTCCCTTATTTGAAGTGTTTGCTGTTTTGGGTCAACAAAGTCTCCGGAACTAGAGCTGAGCCCATGTGGGAATTCAACTTCAAGTTTGAAAAGCAGGTATATACTCTCTTTACTAACATGTCTGTGAAGGTCATGAGTCATCCAGGTCACTTTCAATGAAGGCATTACTTGGGCTTATGACTTGGTGCTTGAATTACTTTTGGATTTGTCTAGCTTGCTGCAAACACACTGTCGCAAGTGATGTTCACATCGCTGTCCTTAACTTTCAGCCAACCAAGGTGAAAAATGGCTGTGCTCGGAGTCTAGTGCTGCCCAGTCAGTATAAGGACGTCAACACGAACCCAGACTCGGACTGCTACCTGCTGCGTGTCACCACTCTCAACTTCATCTTCACTTCCGTCGTCATGGGCATGACTCTATCCCTGGTCAGTGACACTACATTTACATGTACATTTGTCTGGTACTTTTACTTGAATTACTTGAGGCAAGACAGACTTAAGGACTTTAAAACCCCACACTTCCACTTCTATGTGCTATAAAATTGTAATGTAGAATGCCGTCATGATTGTGTAGCCTGTACCAGCAAAGTGTTTGTACAGTAATCATACTTACAAGATAATCCGAATAAAAACTGTTTATCCACCGTCTCGCTACATGCTTATCTGATGCTTCCCGTATTGCATCAGTAAGGAATATATTTTGGAAGTTTGCACAGGCTGAATGAATGGAGGAGTCACAAGGTGGGTATAACGCACGCTGCATGTGTGAGCTCTCGGACACCTGCGGTTGGCTAGTGTCGCTCTCGTTGTATGCAATCTCTCCCACCCAGAGAACATGACCAATTTTGTTCTCTTGCCGCTTGATCTCTACATTTTAACATCGGCGTATGCCACAAAGATGCACACAGAGCAGTCTTTATTTATTTATTTATTTATTTATTTATTTAAAAAATAATAATAAACGAAGAGCCAATTGCCATGTGAATCTGGAATGTTTGACTATTGCGTAGCTGTTTTGAACTCTGATATTAATTGACACTGACAGACTTCACTAGTTTGTACAACCTGATTCATGTTATATCTAAACATGCATTAATGGAGGGGATAAGGCTCAAGGAAAACTTGACCTTTTTGTGCAAAGCAATTAACATTGTATATAATCTCACAAATGTGCTTATATTTAAATAGGGACCTAGACATAGTGTGGAATATTAAATATGCATGATATTGAACCTTTCTTTAAAAAAAAAAAAACATTAATTCTTTTATTATTTTTTATTTAAAAAAATTCTAAAACTTTATATTTATTTCACATTTTAAATCCCAGCTTTTCAGTGTGGTCTCAGTCTTTTGGACCACACTGTATATGTTGAACACCAGTGAACTTTATTTGTCAGGGATTGTACTGCAACGGGCTTGACTGTGCTGCACTGTTTTCACCAATTAACTGAAGAATTTAGGGCAACAAAAAGTGACTCTTGAAACAAAATTTCAGTTAATTGGTCAAAACAGAGCAGCACAGTCAAGCCTTTTGCAGTAGAATCTTGAGTGTGCATATGTACAGGCACTTGGAGAAATGAAATGCCACTCGTCTGTTTTGGTTAAGATATAAACACTAGGAAAGTTTATACAGGAATGCTCCTGCATGTAACCTGTCTGTTTGAACTAAAACAGAAAAGCTGGTGCTGGTGGTTACACACACAGGGTTATACTTTGTGTAATATCTAATATAAATAAATGAAATGTTACTCACTGTCCAGTTTAATGGGAACACTTGTACAACTGCACATTCAGATAAATTACATTTTATTTGTGTAGTGCTTTTAACAATGCACGTTGTCACAAAGTGAAAATATGCACATTTTAAATTGATATCTAATGAGCAAGACCGAGGTAACCATAGCATGGAAAAACTCCTGAGATGAAATGAAGAAAACTTGAGAGGAACCAGACTCGAAACACTTTATGCCTGTGAACCCTCCAGATCTGTTTGTTTGCCTAAGAATAAAATGCTGCAAAATACATTTGTATGTATTCATTTAGCAGACGCTTTTATCCAATGCAACTTACAAATGAGAAAATACAATCAAATCATGCAGTTATCCAGTCAGCCGCTCATGCAGTCCATACAGGATTTCGCAGAGTTTTTTTTTTTTTTTTTAGTTTATTTTTATTTATTTATTTATTTTCGAAATTTGTGGAGGATTTTTTTTTCTGCTTTTCTTGCATAAAATACTTCAATTGATGAAATTGCATTTGTGCAAAATTGCTTTGCATGGACTTTCACAGTGATGTTTGGTAGCTGAGACTTTTAGCTGTACTTTGGCTGAATGAGCATTGTGATGTCACATGATGCATCTTGGCCCAAATCTGCAGTAATTTTGAAAAATTGTAAGTTGATTTGGCCTCCAGTTTCCACAGATCTCAATCTGACCTAGCATGTGGGATGTGCTGGACAAGCAAGTCTGGTCCATGGAGGCCCCACCTCGCAAATTGCAGAACTTTAAGGAGCTGCTCCTAACATCATAGTGCCAGATACCACAGTACACCCTCAGAGGTCTTGTGGAGTCCATGCTTTGACGGGTCAGAGCAGTTTGGAGGATTTGTCATGTCTGGGTTTGAAACTGTGCTGGATATTAAGGGGTCATTTGCACTATTTGGGGCTGCATTTAAAAGATTAACCTGACATACATAATAATGTGTTGATATTAAACTAAAAGTGGGTGGTTGACTAGGAAATACTTTTGCTTGGCTTTCAATGAACCCAAATTTTATTTTCCATAAATCTACTTTGCCATAGATTTTTTTTTTTCTAATATTTTATTTTGTATAATTGCTACATCAGTGCTGCAAATTTGGTCTTAATTTAGGTTTTATGCCTCATAGACCGTCTTAAAAATACGGTATATTTTCATTAGAAAATATCGTCTGCAGTTTGTCTTTCCTAAGACTTTGTCCAAAAAAGATTCCTACCTAGACATCCTACCATTTAATCCAAGGGTACTAGTGCTATTTTTGCTGTGTCCACCATTTGTAAAAAAAATATATATATATATTTTCCCCCCTCAATCTCAAATCTAGGCGCGTGGTCGCGTAGTGGTTAGCACGTCCGCCTCACACCTCCAGGGTCCTTGGTTCGAGTCCTGGCAGGGCCGTGTATGTGGAGTTCGCATGTTCTTCACGTGCATCGGGGGTTTCCGCCGGGTACTCCGGTTTCCTTCCCCAGTCCAAAGACATGCATGGTAGGCTGATTGGCATGTCCAAAGTGTTCGTAGTGTATGAATGGGTGTGCGAGTGTGTATACCCAGCCGTGTGACTGGCAGCTACACACCGGTCCCATGCCCAGATAAATGGAGAGGGGTGGGGAAAGCAATGGCAAATTACCCCACTACTTCTCACTACTTCTGCCGTAATGCTTTGTGGTTCACATTGATGAAATACGTGGGGAGTGATGACCGGTCTCGACTAATCAGTGATGGAGAGAGAATCTCAAATCAGCCCCCCCCCCCAGGTGTCTCATACACGATTGTTGACACACATTTTATGTTTTTCTTGTGTCTATAGAGAACAAGGTGCACTTACTCCCACTCTTTCTGCCTCTTTCAGTTTACCATAAACGTCAGCACAGACATGCGACATCACCGGGTGCGCTTGGAGTTCCAGGATTCGCCCATACTGCGGGGAAAAAAGCTGCGAGGGGAGCTAGGTGTCCAGGTGGTGCTGGACCCTGTCCACAGTGTGCGTCTCATGGACTGGTGGCACCCTCAATTCCCCATGCCGTCTTGGGCTTAAAACTTCACATGATCCGGAGAATGAAGATTGAGAGGTGCTTCTCATTTGCAATCATTCTGGGCTTTTCTTTTCTGACATTTTTAGTGTGCTTGTTTTGTGCATGAGAGCAGCGGAGTTCATGGCATGTATACATGCACAGGTCTTGTGGGTTTTAGGGTTGAAGTTGCTTTTTATTATTATTATTATTTTATTTTTCCCTATAAGTTCCTCACACCATGTCATTTACTAGTCAAAAACTGTTGGTGTTTTTTTTTTTTCTTTTCTTTCATTCTGTATGGTTTTATGAAAATTATACAAAACATATGTAATTGAATTACATATGTAAACATTCCGGGGTGGGAGGGGCTGTTATTGGGGTAAAAAATATTGATTCTGTATTGATACACTTTTCAGAGTACAACAAAATATATGAGGATCAATAAAAAAATAAAATAATAATAAAAAAAAAACTTTCTGAGGGTGACTCCCAGTGACTTTTGTGGGGTATGAAAATAAGACATGAGGAAGCATGTTGGCTTGCATGCACATCTCATTTCTTGCTTGTATAAGCCCAGTTTAAATTGATACAAAACTGTTGTAAATGATATATATAAGTATAAAAAATTACACCTAGACATCCCTGATTCACTGTATCCATGCAAAAGAGATTTAGAGGACAAACATTTGCTGTAGTCATCTGTGATGATTGAGATGAAGCAAGAATAGTTGAAAACTACACATCATTGATGTTTAAATGTTAAACAATTAAATCGGGGCTTATTTAATAGGGCGGCTGTGGCTCAGTCGGTAGAGCGGGTTGTTCACTAATCCACTAACCGTGGGGTTGGTGGTTCGAATCCTGGCCCGGGTGATCCCATGCCGAAGTGTCCTTGGGCAAGACACTGAACCCGAAGTTGCCCCCAATGGTAAGCTAGCACCTTGCATGGAAGCTCTGCTACCATTGGTGTGTGAATGTGCTTCTCATTAGTAAGTCGCTTGTAAATGTAAAAATGGTATTTCTGTAAAGCTGCTTTGAGACAATGTACCATTGTAAAAAGCGCTTTACAAACTGATGATTTATTATTATTATTATTATTATTATTTCCCCAACAGTCTTCTGGCAGAGATGATTTTACTGCTTCATGTCTGGTTCGCTGATTAATGTAAACTATTAAATTAACTTTCAGCTCTGTGTTGACTGTAGGGCCGTGGTGGTGGTTTAGCCTCTAGGATATCATGTGTTTTGCAGTTGCAAACATCATGCTACACCTGTTAAATGATGCGTGGAAGGATTTGTAATGTACACAATTGTTTGCTTTTATGTTCATTGGGTCAGTTATGGTTTAATGTTTTTGTTTTTTGTCCTTTTTGGTGGACAACGATTCTTATGGTGTTAAAAGACTATTTCATTATTTTGCTCATGGGATGATGTTTTGGAGTTTAATTTTCCTCAGTGGAAAAAATCGGATACTTGATCTTGAATGTCAGGCCATTGAAATATTTATTGTAATAAATATGACAAGTTCCATCCTTAACATGCACGTTTCCTCCTCTTTGAGTAGAGTGTGTGTGTGTGTGTGTGTGTGTGTGTGTGTGTGTTCAAGGAGTGTTCTATAAACAGAAGAAATTTATAGCAAAGCCAACATACAGAGTATCTGATGTAAACAGACACTTGATTAAAATGAATGAAGTTAAAGCCTGGTTAGTTTAATGTTGACATTTTTATACTACTACTACAGGTTTGTTGTAACTAAATGAAATGGATCTTTTATTGAGTAGCAGAGATCCTTGTAGCTTTGTATCATTTCATTTGAACAGTTAAAAGATAATTTAATATGGAAGCATTTAAGAAACGCAAACACAGAAAGGGAGAGAGAGAGAGAGTGAGAGAGTGAGAGAGAAAGAGAGTGAGAGAGAAAGAGAGAGGGAGAGAAAGAGAGTGGGAGAAAGAGAGGGAGAAAGAAAAAGAGGGAGAGAGAAAGAGTGAGGGAGAGAGAGAGAGAGAAAGTGAGTGAGAGGGAGAGAGAAAGAGAGAGGGAGACAGAAAAAGAGAGAAAGAGAGAGTGAGAGAGAAAGAGAGTGAGAGAGAGAAAGAGAGAGGGAGAAGAAAAAGAGAGAGAGAGAAAGAGAGAGGGAGAGAGAAAGAGAGAGGGAGAAAGAGAGTGAGAGAGAGAAAGAGAGGGAGAGAGAGGGAAAGAGAGAGAAAGAGGGAGAGAGAGGGAGAGAGAAAGAGAGAGGGGGAGAGAATGAGAGAGAAAGAGAGAGAGAGTAAACTGTTTGAGAATTCAACAAATATTTAATCTCGTGCTAGCGTGATACTCCGACGAATGAAGGCGCACTCGCTTGAGCGCGTGCAGCTCTTATAAAATACCTGTTACGCCATGCACGGCTCGCGCGCTGATTGGTCAGAGCAGCTGTCACTTTCATGTGCCTACAGGTGACCGACCAACAGCGCGAGCTACACCAACGTCACAAAAACAAATAGCGGTGCGCCAAGGAGTATGACGACCTGAAAGAACCGAGAGAGAGAAAAAGTCACACAGGACACACTTTATTCCTTTTCTATTTTTTATTTTTTTAAATAATCAGTTTCACTTCCAGGAACCGGAGGAGGAAGCGATACTGACTCTCTGCTTCACCGTCACCGAGCTGCGCGTGTGGAACAGCCGGGTTTTAACTTTGTACTTTCTGACCTTCAGCGGGTGAGTGAGATTACTCCATACTAATCCATGTGTGCGCGTGCTTTCATTAACACGCGATATTGTTTAGCTCCATTTGGACTTGATTGTAGGTCAGTATTTAAGAGTTCTTGTCCTGGGAATGACTTGACTGAAAGTCGGACTGAAAGTCGGTGTCAGATGTCATATCAGCCATCTCCTGGTAAAGAAGGCAAAGGAGAAAAAGAAAAGTAACCCAAGCTGACAGCATGTGCCACGCATTGTTTACGTTATATTCAAGTCAATTCTCAAAGAGTTTATCTTACTGATGATGGGCATTCCAAACTGTTTGGGCGTTGTTTTTACTTTTATAGTTATTGTTTGCTCTATTATTATTATTATTATTATTATTATTTCTTTACCTTCTGGTAAAACTGAGTGAAGAGTGATACTAGAACACTCACTCTGTGTGTGTGTGTGTGTGTGTGTACAAAATTATATCAAATATTATATTAGTGTGTGTGTGTGTGTGTGTGTGTGTGTGTCCATGTTTAGTTTGTGAAGTGCGTTATGGAAAGCAAGTTGTGCTACGCGTTCTGACCAATAGGAGGCCTTAGAGCGCTCGGGCGCGCGCGCAGATCAGCCAATCACGGCGTGGTATCGAGCACAATATGGAGCGCCAAGTTATTTTTATCCGCCGGCTCAGCATTACCTGGGGGGGGGCAACAAAAACTGTTCGACAAGACGCTTGAGAGTATTTATTAATGTACTTTTAAGTGTAATTGTAGGAAAATGTTGACCATATATGCAGGGGAGGTGTCGAGGGCAAAGATTTAAAGAGCATGAAGGGAAGGTCCTGAGAATGAAAACTGTCCAATGAGTGTTTAGTGCTTGAACATTTCAGTGGTCTCTTATTATTAAAATTGTGCAGTAAATAAAGCCAGACAATTTCCGAGGGACATGCACATGTCTGAAACTGCTGCCATTCTACTGCATAGTGCACTGCTTTAGGAGTGTTGTCCTTTTGTAATGAAAGTATAAGACACTTCTGAAATCCCACAATGCTCTGCTTGGGGTTAGTGTCCAAATAATGCACCCTAGATCATGATGAAACGGCGTAATGGTGAGTAGCGTGTAGGGCCTTGTGTTTGCAATAAAAAGGATTGTGTTCATGGTTGGCTTTTGTTCATATATGCTTCTAGATTGATTGTGCGGTGCTTTAAATCATCTCCAGGTTTGGCAGTTGTAGTAGTGAATCCGTTTATTGACCGAGGTCTGGTCCTTGGACGCATCGTTTGTTTTAACCCCCCATTTACCTTTAGGTAGATGTAAGGCTTTGAATTGAATTTGGTATGAATAATGCAAGCTGTTCACGTCAAAGTGTTCAGAGGAATCTTCGCTGTTGGTCACATCACCACCATCTTGTGCAGAATCATCTGCTTGTTGTTTATTTATTTATTGATTTTTTTTTTTTTCAATTTTGGAACACGAGGACATTTTAAATCAGTCAAAGGTCAAATAAGATCCTTCTTTCTTCTCAGTGTGTCTGATGGGCTTTAGCTTGCATGTTGCACTGATCAAGGTAATACAAATCTATAAGGAACAATGCACTGAGCTCACGACAGGTGGGTTTGATGTTCGAAACGCACATTGACTGTGTTAAACGTGGTGACATGGTGCGGTCAGACAAAATGTCCCTTCAGAAGGATGATCAAACCTGTGTATATTCAGACGTTTATTTAAGACATAATGTATGTTTGCATTATTGCACCAGGTTGAGGGACTACAACACCTTTTTGTTTTAATGCAGACCACACAAACTACGCTAATGCAAAACGTGAAACTTCTCACATCACATAACGGGTAACTTGGTTCCTTTTTTTTTCCCTCCCCCAATTCCAATGTAAAATCACTAGTATGATCATTTTTGTCAGTTTGCTTGCTTTTTGTTAGTTGTGTTTTTTTTTTTTTTTTTGGTTTGTTTGTTCAGTGGCTGTTGTTGTTAAATATTAAACAGATTTGTGTATTTCGATATCGTATCAGCTTTTTTTCTTGATACCAGGTTATGTGTAAATGTGATTCAAAATAAGATGGTCCATTGTTTTGCAGTGCAATACAAAATTTTGAATAAATGTTCAGGCTTAAATGAACATTTCTATCACTCACTATCTATTGTATAGTGTTCAGTTATGTAAGTTATATATGTTAGATTTGAATAACCCCTTTTTTCCAAAGCCTGTTTTCCCCCCACTATTATTTCTATTTGCAAACTAGCTGTTCTGAATATTCCTGATTTATAATATTAACTTGCGACATAATCTGTCTTACACAGCCCCCCTTGGTAACGTTGCCTTTTCCTGTAAATGTGCAACCTGTTTTTGGTTCCTCTGAGCTGATGGAGCGTAAAGAGTGAGAGAGAGAGCGAGAGAGAGAGATGCAGGGTATCTAAGCAATCCTCAGCAACTCTTCTTACTCACTGACTCGACAATGACTAAAACCCTGCACATCCTCTGAACATCAAAGAGCAGCTAAGTTCTCAACCTCCTTGTTCTCAGTCATATAGTAGCCCACATTACGTAACAATCAATACGTTCAGTTCATTTCCTGCACTCAGGCTTTGCTTTAGGTGCTGTAATTATGAATCCAGGCCTAAGCCTGCTCATCTTGTTCCTCGCTACAGTATCCTGTTTATTTTATACCCTACAAGTACACACTAATGCCACTGACTGAGTCACTTAGTCTGAGCAAACAGATCCTCTAATGTCTACTGCTGACCTGCTGGCTTTGTTTTGGTGTGGCTTACACCTGTAAAGGAGTCAAGGGACACCTTATATATATATATATCAATAAATACCAAGAGCTTTTTTTATTGGCCATTTAAAATGGATTTCTAGTGGTTAATCCTCCCCCGGTGGTGTAATTTACACCGATGGTGTGCTCGGTTGAAGTGAAACATGGCCTTGTTGCTGTGTGTTTGTGCTGGAGAGTTGCTTAAAGTCTATTGCATTATGCTTGACCATATGACTCGGGGGAATTTTGGCTGTACAAGAAATAGGGTGAGGCTTCCTCTCTCACCCATTGCATCACTCTTACTCTTCTGAGGAATGCTATGATTTAGACTTTGGGTTTATCTCTTTAAAGTATTGTCACCTTTAGGAGAAAAAATAAGTATACAATTTAAACCTTGGGATTGGTCCCTTTTTGGAACACGTGGTCTGAATTCAAGACCTCGTTACATGATCTGTGTTCAATACTGGCAAGTGTCTCCAGTCTTGATAGATACAGTACCTCACAAAAGTGAGTACACCGCTCACATTTTTGTAAATATTTGATTATCAGGTCATGTGACAACACTGAAGAGATGACACTTTGCTACAATGTAAAGTAGTGAGTGTACAGCTTGTGTAACAGTGTAAATGTACTGTCCCCTCAAAATAACTCAACACACAGACATTAATGTCTAAACCGCTCGCAACAAAAGTGAGTACACCCCTAAGTGAAAATGTACAAATTGGGCCAAAGTGTCAATATTTTGTGTCGCCACCATGGAGACATGCTTGGCCAGTCCATCAGCTTCACCCTCAGCTTCTTTAACAAGGCAGTGGTCATCTTGGAGGTGTGTTTGGGGTCGTTATCATGCTGGAATACTGCATACTGATCATGCTCTGCTTCAGTATGTCACAGTACATGTTGGCATTCATAAACAGGGGAAGAGGACTCCAGAGGCAACCTGTGAAGCTCTGGTGAACTCCATGCCCAAGAGGGTTAAGGCAGTGCTGGAAAATAATGGGGGCCACACAAAATATTGACACTTTGGACCCAATTTGGACATTTTCATTTAGGGGTGTACTCACTTTTGTTGCCAGCAGTTTAGTCATTAATGTCTGTGTGTTGAGTTATTTTGAGGGGACAGTAAATTTACACTTTTACACAAGCTGTACACTCACTACTTTACATTGTAGCGAAGTGTCATCTCTTCAGTGTTGTCACATGAAAAGTTATCATCAAATATTTACACAAATGTGAGGGAGGTACTCACTATTGTGAGATAATACATGGTGAGGTTCAGTGATGTTTCCCCCAGGAGATGCATTGCCATGTATTCAATTTGTTTACATGGGGGGGGGGCAATAGTTTTGAAGCGTTTCACAGGAAAGATTTGGTACTTCAGAGAACTTTATAAGTTTGGGGATGTGTCACGTCAACTGCCCGTGTCGTAAAACAGAATTTACTTGTATGTAATTAAGCTCAAAATTCTACTCCGTGCATAAATATTCATGGAGAGTGCCAATAATTTTGGAATTATGTGTATCCATACTGCACATTTGTTGATACTTTTTCCCCTCTTTTTTCCCCACTGTTTGATATTGGCATTTTGTATGGACTGTATGGAATGCCAGTTATATAACTAATCATTTTTTCCCATCCATTAAAAATAGAAATGTTTTTTTTTAAGCAGACTTTAATTCGAACTAATAATCTTTGACAAAATGTTCTATAACAAAGAGAACAAATTGACGCAGTTTACTCACGTCATATGGTATTTATTTTATTAATATAATCTCTTTAAATAGATATAGCTGTATAATTTCTAATAAGTTTATTAGTTACATTTAGCGACTATTTTCTTTTATTCCTGAACTTTCCACCGACAGAAGACCGATCAAATGATCAGTCATACAAGCTAAGAAATATAAAAGCTCAAGAAATATAATTAGATAAGTGTATGTTGTGATTTCCACATGTGTAAATAAATAAATTAACTAATCACAGACTTTGAGAGCCACTGATTTAGGGGAAGTTGTATCAGTGCAGTAGTCTGAAGTGCGATCGAAGCAAGCAACATTTTCTGACATGCTTTTGTACTTTTTTTGTGTTCAGAAGACAGCTTTTCCTTACCAGGAAGTTGAGAGATGATCTACATTTGCAGGGGTAGTTCACTTCATCCTTACGTAAAGCGTGTATGGGGATTTAAAAGTGCAACATTGAATGTGTGTGTGTGTGTGTGTGTGTGTGTGTGTGTGTGTGTGTACACGTATATAAAACTGTATATTCACTGTATTTCAATTTCTGTAGTTGGGGTCTGAATGCCAACACAGGCAGTGTTTATGTCTGCTGCAGTTTGCAAAGTTTACAGAGACTTGTTTTGTCTTCTGACCTAGTCTGCAAAGCCTCTCTCTCTCTCTCTCTCTCTCTCTCTCTCTCTCTCTCATATAAACTCACACACACGCACACAACTGAGTATAGCTTTACATAGTTGTCATACATAGTCCTACTACATGATGTTAAATCATGACAAAATAGATAAGAGTAGTGATCCTAGATGCTGCACACATACTGTACAGCTGGGTAATGGTAAATGGCGCACTTTTATAGCGTTTTTATCCAAAGAACGTCTCATTCACCCATTCACTCACACACCAATGGTAGCAGAGCTGCCATGCAAGGCACTAACTTGCCATCGGGAGCAACTTGGGGTTCAATGTCTTGCCCAAGAACACTTCGGCATGTGGAGTCACGCGGGCCGGAATCGAACTGCCAGCACTACGATTAGTGGACAACCCGCTCTACCATTTGATCCATAGCCACCCACCATGTACTAAGATTATCTTAGGCTGAGAAAAGGCAGATTACATGACTGTTGATTATTGCTGTGTCCCAATTTGCCTGCTATATTTCTGCCTATGTCCTAAATAGTATCCGAGATTAGCATTAGTGTGTCCTAAATCGAGGTATGTTGAAACGAGTATCCTAAAGGTACCCGGATCTTCTAGTATTTCCGGTCAATTTTTGACATGTATATCCGTGGACACTTTTTTCAGCTAATATTACCCACATTTCCTTGTGTGAGGGAGGAGGAGTTTAGTGAAGGTTTGCTTTGCCGAATTGAACCTCCGAACACCTCAGACGAGTGTGACGTCAGTGATGCGTCTCCACTATTTAAGTGCAAGAAAAAAAAGTTTTAAAAAGCTGAAATGCAACAAGGAGTTTGTTTACAGTGATGTGTGTAACTAGGCAACAAGGTTCTCTTCCTTTACATGAAGTGGTAGTATGTATCATACTTGCATACTCTTTTGCAGCACATTCAAAAGTATGTCGTTTTTCTTCACAAAAAGACTACATATGTTTAGCGTGTAGTAGGGTTGTCAAAAGTACCGGTACTTCGGTACTACAAAGAAAAAAGTTGACTGTACCCGATGTTCATATGTACCGGTAGTACCGGGTCAACCTGGTAGTTGAAAAGTCAGTAACTTTTTATGGGTGCACTGTGCAACAAGAAGATATATAGTAGGCGAAATGCATGTATTTCTCTCAGATGCTCGTTTTCTGCTTTCGGTGCTTTTACCGCTAAGTGTGTAAATGCTGAGCCCCTAACCCTAAGTGCAGATAGATCAACTGTGCTTTCAGGAAAAGTAGCTTTAATAATGATATACTTCAAGTATACAGAATGGGATTTTAAAAAATACGTTTTATATTGATATTTAACTTTTTATTAATAAAATAGTGTGGTGTTCAATTAACAACATATTTTTGTGTTTTGCTTTGATACTGACATTTTGCAACCATGACAACCCTAGTGCATAGTATAAGTAGGCAGATTTGGATGCAGCACATGGCTACACAGAGCCTCTGTCTTCATGGGAATTGGTAAAGTACCACAATGCTGTTCAGTGATTGGTCCGAAGTTGTTGATTCATTTTCTATAACAGCAGCTCTGATGGATTCTACATACGTTATCGTCTGTATAGTGACTGTTCACACAGAGGCTGGTGTGATGGATGTTTCACATCCATACAGAAACACAGACACAAAAACATATTGTTGTTGATATGGTAAAGTTTTCTGTGAGAATATTCTTGGAAGGAGGCACACAGAGACACAGGCAGAAACTATAGAGTGAGGATGCACTGGAAACATGGGAAGGGGGAAAAAACAGGGTTCTGATCCAGACCATGATGAGATCCAAAGCAGACTGTATGGACTGTGGTTCTGATCAAATCTGCATGTGGCTCATTTTTTGACACACATTTAAAAATAAGCAGTGTGTGCTGCTGCCACATGATTGCTCATACTATGAATGACAGCTGCTACGTAAATACATTTTGGATTTAGTGTGCCTTTTGTGCTAGACAGGAGGTTCATCCAACCTACCCACCTACCTACCTACCACACTACATCCAACCCACCACACCTGGCCAACCACACCCGCCCAACCCAGCCAACCTACCCGCCCGCCCCACGCACGGCCCACTCCGCCCGCCTGTCCCACGCACAGACCACTCCTCTCGCCTATCCCACGCACGGCTGGGTTAAGGAACCGCTGATTGTTGCAAAGTTAAAGCACTTTGCAACAATCAGCGGTTCCTTAAAGTCATGGGAAATTCATCAGGACAGAGTGCTTTATGGTTTCTCAGTGACATGACAAGCTGTATTTTGAGAGGGAGAGGGAGAGGGGCTGGGAAGGGAACAGGATAACAGGAACTAACTTGTTTTGCTGATGTTATAGAACATTAAATGTAACAGTAATGAAGTAAAAAGTGTTCAAATAAATAAATAAATTCTTGTGGTAAACACTTTAGGATATGCTGTCATCAACTTCAAGGTGATTACACAGTAAAAGTGCATCACATCGATCACATCACACCACCCCCTCATTTATTAGTTTTCCTATAATGGCACCCCAAGTGTTTTATTCCTTACTTAATGCACTTAACTAGTTACATAGCTTGTCACACTTCGTGGTTAGATTACATTAGTGTCCATTTTTTATCCTAGTAAAAAAAACATCAGACTTGGCAAGCACGTTGGAGTTTCCGCCTGCTTGTTAGGCTGAATGTATTTTTGTCCACCCCTGTTTTAAAGAATCCTCAACAGTCTTCATATATCAAGTCATTTCAGTGTCACCATTCACTGTAGGAAGTACAAGTGATAGTTGTTTACTTACAATTACTTGTACGAACTTTTCCTGCATAACTCGTAATTACCACCAACTAGGAAGTGCCCCATCAACTCGGAGTTTGGCAAGTGTTTAATCAACCGCATGGACCGTGAACAAAGTTGGCATCAAACGAGTTACGCTGTGTATACACACGTATTTGCTTTAGATCCGTCAACATGCCGGTTTATTAACATGTTAACTCTAACACTGACTCTACAGTTTGCTGTTTTGAGGAGGAAAATATACATCACTCGTCGAAGTTAGCGTGCTATCTTATTGCTGATTTAAAGATGAACATGGAGGTGTCCATGTTTTTTGTTTTTGTTCCCCCGCCACCCTACTTTGTCATTTTTCACATCCGTGCATTTGAGAGACAGATACGTCTTCCCACTTTCAGAGGTTACTTGTCTCCAGAGTAGGACAATTGTGCCTACCTAGGCATCCTTCTCTGAATGTCTACAATTCGAGCTTTTTGTACATAAAATGTACAGTTGAGTGCAAAAGTTTGTACACCTTTCCTGTCATAAATAATAAATGACTCAAAACACTGAAGTTAAAATATTAACAGGGAAACGGTCAAAATAATATTTCTGAATGTGATCTTGATGCGGGTGGGGGGATTCTGTGGCTTATGGTTTAGCATGTTTGCCTCGCACCTCCAAGGGTTGACGATTCGAGTCCGGTTTCCACCCTGTTTGTGTAGAGTCTGCATGTTCCCTGGAAATAAGCATTCCCTGGAATAGTCTTGGATAGAAGTGGTACAGAACATGGATGGATGTAATTGTGGACTTTTTCAGGTCTGCTGTTCTGTGAATGTCTCAGTCATGTAGTATTTTTGTCACCGTTTCTTCCATTTATGGGTAATCTTTTTGCTTGTTGGTGATGTTAAGACAAATTGATGTATCTTTTTTTTTTTTTTTTTTTTTTTTAAATATTCTTTTCGAAATCCGTGAAAGGCCATATTTTGTGTTTTAGGTCTTGTGATCTGATTCCACTGACTATTAATTTAACTGCACCGAGTACAATGTCTGTTAGTTTGAACATGTCTGAACTTTTAATCCTTTTAATAAGACTAAATATGTTTAGCCGCCAAAGCATGTCCTCAAACCCTTGAGCTTGAGCTAATAAAGATAAGAAGTGACTTTCTGCATTAGTGAAGCCGTTTTGTAACTGGGTATTCAACAGGAATCTGTTTTGTAAGGTACTTTTTTCAGTTTTCTTTCAGTCAGAACTTAAGGGCTACAGACCTTTTGCATTAAACTGTATATGATTATCGACATGTGTAAAGATAGTTTGACGTCTAATCTCTGGCTCTATCTCCCAAAGAATTTGTCAAGCTCGCTCTTCATCTCCAGCGCTCTGGCTTTCACCCGTGCAAAAAAATCCTAGCAATGTCGCTCAGCCTGTTTTTGTGGTGCCTAGTTTCCTCCACATTGCACACTGTCAGTGGATTATATAATCTCTCTCTCTCTGATAATAGTAATGAGATGGCAAAGAATAAATGAAACCCATGTCAATTCCATTTATCTTCCCTCCTAATTGGAATAGCAGCAGAGGAAAAATTAAACCAAAGACCATCGTGCTTGTGTATGCGAGTGGGGCCTAGAAACATCCAGTGTACTTCTCCTTGTCTCCGCTGGCCATTGTTAGGAACACAACAGCTCCTTGGTCATATCCAAGGCCTCCCACACCGAAGCCGAGGAGTCTTCCTTTGCATCGCAACTGTACTGTAAATACATTGTTGTCTCAATTTAGAGCGTTGAAACGGCCTCGGCGTGTGCAAACACAAAGATTGTTCTGTTCCACTAGTTGAATGTTGGTAGTTTTGGACCCTTTCTCTATGACAATTTGCATTTACGTAAAACTCTTTCTATGCACGTATGCCTGAGTCAGGTCAAAGGCTACAGGGAGGCCAGAGGGAATGAATGGAAATGCAAGGTGGCTAGCTTTTTAACAGCTTCCCACTTAACTTCTTAACAAAAGGGAAACAAATACAAAGCTTTGCCTACAAAAGTCCTCACTAAGCAGAACCAAAAAAAGCCCAGAAGTACAGTATCTGACAAAGGCTAAACAATTCTCCACTGTTTCATAGTTAGTGGGTCAAGTTATGGTAGTGCTGACCTACTGTCAGTTTGTATTCGCTATGTGAATTTCATAATAAAAAAAAATAATAAAACACCTTAAACTTCTTTAGCACTTAATGAGGTTTCATTTTAAAGAGACCACCCATAAATTTCTGGTACAAGTCTACACAAAGCCAATGGTAGCTGTTAGTGGTGTAATGATTCAGGACTGCGTTTACGATTCAGTTCGATTACAGAAAAATTCAACAAAATTTGAATGAAGAAAATTTAGGACTGAAAATACTCGATAAACAATGCAAAACAATGTGCATTTTTGTCTGTATGAAACTAAATGAATAAAAAATTGCAGCAAAATAATGTTTGTTATTGTAAACAAAACGTACTACAGGTTCACCATATTTTATATAATAAATAATTTTTATTTTTTAAATTTTTTTTTTTTTTTTATTGAATAAGCAAAACTTCTGAACTGGGGACTTAATGAGCTCCATTGTAGAAATAGAGATCCAAAGTCTGCTAAAGTGCCCGGTTTCCAAGGCCTCGTTTTTACATTTTATTCCAAAGTGACTTACAAATGAGAGCACACTCACACACCAATGGTAGCAGGGCTTCCATGCAAGGTGCTAGCTTGCCATCGGGGGCAACTTAGGGTTCAGTGTCTTGCCCAAGGACACTTCGGCATGGGATCACCCGGACCGGGATTCGAACCACCAACCCCACGATTAGTGGATAACCCGCTCTACCGACTGAGCCACAGCAACCCTTTTCAAAATAGCTGGTTTTCAAAACAGCTTTCTCTGCTACAGCTCCACCAATCTAGCCCTTTTATGCAAAAGCAGCAGCTCTTGCCACGGGTGATCTAAATCACAAATCGAATTGGATGGACCATTTCATCATGGAGCGACAGGAAAAAAATGACACCCTGGTCAAAAAATTAAATGTTACACAGGCCTGAATTCTCTTCACTGAATTGTAACTAGCTCACTGAAGTTAGGATGCTACAGCTTGTGTCGGTCTCTGCACACTACCTCGGGGAAAATGCCTTGTGGAATTACAGCAGAGAAAACAAGAGGTTTTGCTCTTTCACCTGGTATTTAGTCTCACTCATGTAGTCATTTAAATATATATATATATATATATATATATATATATATATATATATATATATATATATATATATA
>JAFFST010049851.1:195833-227507 GCA_022414735.1 Noturus placidus
TATATACATACATACACGCACACAATGTGTGTGTGAATTTTCATCTGGCGAACAGAACTGTAGAACTTCCGTCGCTATGAAGGATGCTTGCAACGTTGCCTTCCGTCTTAATAAAAAATTTGAACTTTACAACCCTTATGCTGCCTTCTGAATATAGTACAGTATCTATTATTATAGAATTTTTCCTGATCGCAATTTTCCAGCATAACATATTTTGATAAATGTTTGGGTTTTTTATCTTATCTAGATCTGATTTAAAGAAAAAAAAAAAAAGACAGAAAAAAACTAAGATTTCAGGTTTAAGGTGGATATGAGAGGATGCAATGTTATTGTCTGCTGTGGAGTCTGGAACTGTCACAAAAACTCAGCAGAATGGTGGCTTTTTAAGTGATTCTGTAGTAATGTGTAGTCAACAGATTAAAAAAAAGCATAACAGCCCATTTCTATGTACTCATTTTACAAATCAGTTATGTAATGTCGACACGACATGAGTGTTTGTTTGTTTCCATTGGCGTACCCCAGTGTTTTTTGTGGAGTTGCTACTCAAAATGTGTAATGGTTTGCAGATTGGTAATAGAATGATGCCATGACATCCAATGACGTTTCTCGCTGATTATATTCCATCACGTAATGATTGTCATTATACTACTGCACAAGCCTAGCTATGATATTTCAAAGTGTCCACAGTAACAAATTTTGGTACTGATTTTCTTACAACTCAGACATATTCCAATTTTTTTTTTTTTACATGAAGAAATTGAGGGATTTTGTTGCCTGTTATAAAGCAGACGATTCAAAATGGACGATCCAAAAAAGGGGGAAAAAATCTTGATATATTCGGTCTCACCTTTCACTTGTACCTTCCCTGCCTTTTGAATACCTCTGATATAACTGATTATCACCTCATACCTGCCTCATTATTATATTTTATATTTCTATTGTAAATATTGCATATTCTAATGCATTGCATTTAAAATGCACCTTAGGAGTGAATTCGAAAGAGAAATATAAACAAGTTCTGCATTCAGTAATTTCCCTATGACTGCAGTAACTAATTACTTCTCAAAACGCAGGAATGAGTCTGGACTGAGTAACAGGATTTTGATTTGTGCTTCCTCATATTCCTCGTAAATAATTTAGAGTCTTTGAAAAAAGCTGGCCTAAAAGGCTTGTCACGTACAGAATAACTTGCTCAGTAATTATCACTATGTCATTAGTAAACTCTTGCTGATGGTTTGAGCCATCACCAGGTAGCTATAGAGAAGTAAATCCAGGACAGAAATATGTATTCATATTAACCAGCATGTTCATATTTATTTAGTTTGTTTTGAGGATAAATATAACTCCTTGTGTAACGCAATTAGACTCTGTGTTTAGAAGTCACGCTGTGCACACGTCCTGGTGTGATTAGAGGAAATATAAGAAGTCTTAGAATGCCAAAGATTTAAAAAAAAATAGTGGATTGAACCCAACTTGTATAGTTTATATTATATTATATTGTATTTTTTTTCCTTTTCTCAAACAATTATGTGGAAAATAATTTGAAGCAAAAATAAGGCTGTATCCAATGCATGCCTTTGAATAGTTTTCATGATGAGGTTCTTGCTGTTCTAGTAAGCTGCTTAGGTCCAATAGTCATCGATATTAGAAATATATCAGCAAAATGGTAATTCACTGCACACCTGCATATAATCTGTTTATAGTGATAGACTGGAGAAATCCTGGAATATTTCCTTGTGTGTATGCATAAATTACTGGCTGTGTGGAGATCTGCATGTTCTCTGCATGTCTGTGTGGGTTTGCTCTGGGTTCTCCGGTTCCAAAAACATGCCGGTAACTGGACTGGATACTCTAAATTGTTCCTAAATGTGAAATTGTGATTTATCCTTTTTTTTTTCCTTAACAAGATGTTTAACATGTCTTCGAGGAAGCATGTGGTAGTCTTCTACCGCCCTGGTTTGTAGCCGTCATGTGATTGGGGAACTTGCTAGCAGGTGGAAAGTCAGCGGAAATTGTAAAAACTTTTGTAAAAAAATAAATAAACAAAAAATCCCCCAAAAGACATACTTTAAGCATATAGGCAAATGTAAACTGTAGTGCCAATCTTAGTATATTGTGTTTGTTTGCTAGTCTGCCAACACAGATGCATCCTGTCTTACATAATAATTAGGCCTGGTTTGCCGTTTTCTTAAATGTCACCAGGAACAAGAGGCAGCTCGGTTTCCTTTAGGTTTTAGCATCCCACAGAATAGCCAAGTCATCACCGGCTGACTGTGAGTCAGCTATCACAGTCACCAAAATACTTGTTTATCAGAACTGACCTTTAACTTCTTCTCAAAATCAGACTTAGGTTTGCCTCTACTGTCTATACCAAGGCCTACAATAGGAGTTCTCAAACTTTTTAGAGCCAGGGACCTGTGTAACTTCAGTACAGCTTTCTTTTACAAACTATACAAAGAATGACAAATAAAAGTGGTTTAAAAATAAAAAAGAAATGTTTGTAATGCTGAATTGTTTGTGTGTACACTATATGGCCAAAAGTCTGTGGACATCTGACCATCACACCCATATGTAGATTTTGCTCACAATCTTGGAAGCACACAGTTGTATAAGATGTCTTTTTATGATGTAACATTGCAATTCTCTTGACTGGAACTAAAGGGTCAAAGCCAAACATGTTCCAGCATGACAGTACCCCTGTACACAAAGCAAGGTCCATAAAAACTGGCGTGGAAGAACTCAAGTGGCCTGAGCAAAGTCCTGACCTCAGCCCCTGAACTGAACACGTTTGGGATGAATTGAAACACTGTGCTCCAGGCCTCCTCTCCCAACACCAGTGCCTGACCTCACTAATGCTCCTGTGGCTGAATATGCAGAAATCCCCACAGCCACACTCCAAAATCTATAGTGGAAAGCCTTCCCAGATGGTTATTATATGTTCAAGTGTCCACAAACATTTGGCCATAAAGAGTATGTTGATGAATGCCAATCACCTCTAAAAAGTGCAACGCTTGTGCACGACTCAGCTCATTTGCATTTATTGACGCCCACAATAGTCCATAAAAGGTAAGTCTCACAGTGAGCTGAAAGCACAAAATGTGGACAAAACAGCAAAACAAAGGCAATTTGTCAGAGACTGGAGTAGAAGTTATTTTTGACTCAAGTCTCCAACAATAAAACCTATTATTTAGCAGTGTAGAAACGCATGAAAAAGTCTCAAATGTGGAGAGAAATTAATCAAAAGGTGAATTCGGTTTGAATTAGCTGAGGTAAAAAGAAAATGCTTTTTTAGAAAGCATTTGTATGTTGTACATATAATTTTAGTTCTATGTGTCTCAGCCTGAAGGCTCTCATACAGAGGCGCTCCTCAGTCTCTAACACATTTCGGTCTCTCACACATCAATCTCCGCAATACTATGTTGGAGAAGCAGTAGGGCATGTGTTGTAATGGAACCTGATGTTTTCAGGAAGATGATGATGATGGCACACAGAATGCAAGGGAGTGTACAGCCCACTGCAGATTGAGACATACTACATGGGTTATTTGATCACTTGGCTATAAAGTGTTAAATAACATTAAAAGAAGATGCCATGGCAACAGAACTGACGTGCACCAGCTGAGCCATCTCAGTGTGTTTTCCTTTTATACATTTTTTTTTTTTTGCCTTATGTGAATGAGTGTTTTCATTTATGTATTTTTGTTCTTAAATTAGTATTTTATTCTTTATTTAATCCCATTGATATGAAGGGACTGTTTGCACTAACCCCCCCCCCCCAAACTTTGCATAAAATTTGTATGTGTAATTGCAATAAAGAAGTTATTTAAACAGTAGTACCTCATCGCTAATTACATTATTTATAGCCAGTTCAGGTTTACATTTGTAATTCTCTTAATACAAACTCAGGAGCTCTCAAAGGATAGGAGGTTGTTGTGTTTTGTTCCCTGAAATAACAGGATTTTCACTAAGACATGGTGGCTTACTGGTTGGCACACTGGCCTTGCATCTCCGGGGTTGGGGGTTCGAATCCCACCTCTGCCCTTGTGTATGTGTGTGTGTGTGTGTGTGGAGTTTCATGTGCCCCCCAATCTTTGGGACCTTCCTTCAGGTCCTCCAGATGTTGTGATTGTACCCTGCAATAGGTTGGCACCCCATCTAGTGTGTCCCATGCCTTGTGCCCAAAGTTCCCTGGGATAGGCTTCAGGCTCCCCCATAACTCTTTGTAGGATATGTGGTATGGAAAATGGATGAACTTCTTCCCCCCAGATAATCCATTTTTATTCAAATTGACATTAGAAACCATTTGACATTATTTATTTATAACTTGGACTGTAAATGAGGGAAATAACTCTCACAAAGGTGACCATTCCTGAAACAGAAACAAGTGTACCAGGAAGAAAGTAATGTTGCACACCCTGTATTTTTAACAGAGTAGTAAAGAATGGTTCTAAATCTTGTGTTCAGGTCCAAATCTGTACATGAGAAAGACCTAGTAAAAGATAATAGTGATTTATTTTTTTAAATGATGATAAACCATGACTGTTGTGTACACTCCCTCTGCAAATGATGAAGTCAAGAGTCATAACCTGAAGGTATGCTGAATGAAAGAGGTGGCATTTAACCTAACGATGGTACAAGTGAAATCTTTGAAACATCTTCTGGTCTCAAAGGAGTTTTGGTAACCACTGGGGTGGTGACCTATGCTAATTCTGTTCTTCTTGCTTTTTTTGATCGATAACCATGATTATCTCTCTGAATTTTAGCCAAAGAGGTTCTTCATATCGCCATATTAGTTTCACTTTATTGGTACTAGAGTTAATGGAGGTCCTCAGTCAAGTGGAGCAATATGCATGACATTCATATGTATCATCATGTGTGATTCTGTGGCTGTTGCTTCCTCCTTTGTCCCGTCTGTTGTGTCCCTTCGCACGCCAACCCCAAGTTCAACCAAGTTCACCCCCCTCCCTGCTCTTTAGCCACCTATATGGATTATGGAGTATGAAGAAGGAAAAACAACATAACATGTATGTTTCATTTCCATGCTAGTTTGTGTACACACTCATCCGACGCAAGCGCAGTGCTCATCAGTTACGTCGACTGATTCAGCGGACGCCCACCACAGCCACACTGGTTACCCATAGATAAGTAGAGGAGAATATCGCTCTAGGAAAGGGAATTGGGACACTAAGGACCGTTGTTCCTCTCTGAGGCTTCCTAACAGCTCTTGTGTAATTTAGGGGAAGTGGAGGCGGAGGAAGACGGGAGTTGTAGACACTGGACAACAGGCCTTCGTGCATGACTAAGGCTTTTCCTGTGGGTCTTTCTCTCTATAGTTTCCACTGCTCTGTCTCGTGAGGAAAGTGGCTGCCTCTACCAGCTCTGGTACCGTTAAAGTGAGCAGTCTCAATATCAATGTTCATTGTGAACTATAGACAGTGTGTTGATCCCAGGACCAGATCTCAATAAGGAAGGGTTACTGTGATGCACTGCAGATAAAGCTTCAATTTCTAACTTTTTTTTTTTTGTTTGTTCTTTTGGTCTTATTTTTGGGATTTATTACAAAACTTTGAATCTAATATCATGAATGGCTGGGACTCTTGAATACACAAGGCCAGGTAAGTTAATCAGGGCATTTTTTTTATTACATTTGAGATGAGGAGTTTAAGTGTTATGATTTAGCAGTTGTTCTTAAGGACTTCGGATGAATGTGTCTAACTCTTTAAGTCAATTTACGGCGCAGGTCATATGTCATGCGATTGTATGGAAAGATCTAATACATTTGCACAGTGGCATCAGCACGGGACACACCTACACAAAATGTACTCCACTCCTAAAGGACAACCTGATGACCCAGTTTTGACTTCATTCTCTACCTGTGTATTGGTACCTTGTTTTTGCCAAATATTTATTCAGGGTTCATTTGAATATACCGTGAAGTAGCAGTTATTGAGCATGTAGCTGTTAAAATGGTTTGTTTATGCAATTCAAATTACCATTACATTTCACCACACCACACGTAACTCTATCTGTGCTCGTTGTCGCAACTGCAATCTCTATAAATAAGCCGCTTGCTATTGTTGCCATGCACCTGTTGCAGCGTTCTCGGCCTCTGTCAGGAGCTGTGTGTGAAATCATGCAGGCTTCTGATCACCTCACTGCTACTTTTTCTGAAGCAGTCACTCCTTGTTCTGTGGGTTTCTTTTTCCCATTTCTCGGCCTGTCCCCGGCTTGGAGCGGGGTGCTGGAAAGCACAGTGTAGTGTAGTGACACCCGGTTCACTTTCAGTATTTATTTATTTTTTTGTGCACAAAGAGATAATTGTGGCAACGTCCTCTGAGATAAATAAATAGGGACATACAAAGGCGGCAGAGACCACACCATTGAACTAGGCCTCTGTATGTCATTCAGGACGTTTTCTAGGGGTTTTAGTTGTTTTAGGGTTATCTTTGTGTGTTGGTTAGGGATATGATGAAAGCTTGAATTAGAGCTCAGTTTGACATATAACATGAGTTTTTTTTTTTGTTTTTTTTTTTTTTTTTTTTTTTTTTTTTTTTTTTAAGGCAACGGTTTATTATCTATTCTGAGGCTCAGTAAACAAAGACTCTTTGATTTGAGGCAAGGAGTTAAAATGTATTAGGCTTAGTCGTCTGTGTTGAACGCAAGAGGTCAAAGCATTGGTGCTCTCTAGCAATGTTCTATATACTGTGGCAGCGCTGAGAGTGAGATTTGGGTTTGATTACAAATCTAATTCAAGATCCATTAGTGTGTTTTTGATGCACATGTGAATGTTCTCAGATACATCAGTCAATCACTCAATGAAGGCATAGGACGATATATTTGCCAAAGTTTGACTGCTATTAATTGTGACCTTGAAATTTTCCACAGTAGTCTAAAAATATCACAGTATTCCTCAGTGTTATGTGTAACGATTATGATTGATTTGCATGGGATAAGCGATCTTTGAATAAATTACAGAGATGGGTTTGTCTTCATTATAAATATTCTATGTATATTACATACTGTACACCTCATTTTAATACAATATTTTGAACTTGATTATCAGCAGTAGTGTGCATGTCTGCGCAAGTTGATCATTAGTAAGTCACAGGACCATAATATGTAGGTAGGCCTTACCTGCAGAAGGTACTCTATTTATTAAACTAATTGTTTATTGTATGCATGTTAAGTAGTCTTAAAATCTTTTATAATGTCAGTATTTAGGTTTGGGAGACAGAGAGCGGTTAAATGATAAAAGGAAATGCATTAAATTCATCTTAATTGATAACTTGAAAAGGTCAACAGAAACTGTAACAGTCCTAAAGAAACTAACTTTTTTTCAAAAATTTATAACAATATTTTGATATATGAAGTATGCTTACACAATATGAAAAGTTTATAATATTCATATCTGTTTCTGGAAGTTCCTTCAGTTGTGCGTTAAGAACGCACCGGACCTGAAACTTCGGGTTGGCTTTGGGAAATTTTTTGGTTGCTCCAAGTAGTATTTTGAACAGCACTCGTGTAGAAGTCCTACTCCAGTGGTTTGAAGTGCATTTAATAACTGATCACGCTGACCAACACTGAGAACATGTTGCCTCTCATTTGTATCATTCACAAGTTGTATTGACTCTAAATAACTGTGTGAAATTTGCTACATATTGTAATGGAAAATGTTGAGAGATGCCTATTTGACAGTTGTTTGTGTAAGGATTGCTTGCTTTCCTTGAGTTTCTGGTTCCTGGTTCCTGGAGTTTAGGGAAATTTCTGATCTGGTGCTTTTTATTTTATTTTATTTTATTTTATTTAAATCAGACTGTTATAGAAAATTGAAACTGAGTGGCTTGCAAAAGTTCACTTCTCTATTTGGCATGAGTACAGAGCTCACTTGCTTCACATAATGTAAAAGCAGAAGTCAATAAGAATCAGATGCAACGTGATGTTTGTTTGTTTGTTTATTTATTTATTTAGAGGAGGTTGAAGTGATCATTGGGACTTGGATGGGCGTTTCTGGTGGTGTGACTTAGCAGCACATGATGGCTACATCATTTGGGGAATTTTAATCATGGGACATAACGTGCAACATGTTAAATGATAAACGCGACAGTGTTGATGAGACATTGATACCAAAGTGTTCAACAACTTCTGTGTTTTTTCATATCTTCAGAAATAGAAATTAACTTGTATTTAGTGTCATTTCGTTGTACTAATTTCACCGATTGCTGCAGCCAGTGACTGTTTCTTTTGTATTTACAGGAAATATAACTCGGGCCATGCTTTAATTAACACAGGCCATGCTTTCTTCCTGATATAAATGCCATAATTTTAATTCCAATATTAATATTACTGGCTACAATAAAGTAAAAAGTCAGCCACTGAGTAACTTACCCAAGGAGCATTTCCTCAACCAACTGCCAGTTGCTAAAACAAACTCAGTTCAGTTCAACTATAATGCTTTTATTGTCACAAATATATTTCAGTTATATTATATTAATATATTTCAGAATGTATATTTCAGTTCCTACTGAGCAAGCCAGTGGTGACGGTAGCAAGGAAAATCTCGCTGATATGACATGAAGAAGAAACCTTGAGAGGAACCAGACTCAAAATGGAACTCTTCCAGGTTACGCCGGATAGAGGGATTATAAGTCATTACTCTTCCACAACTGTATACTGTAAAGTCAGACAGTAGTAATTGTGTTGAAAGGCTGTTCAGTACGAGTATGTTGTGAATCCTGGGATGAGCACAGGACAGTCTTCATGATTAGAGTAGCAGTTCTTCCACTTAAGCAAGGGTGAGTCCTGTGCATAAACCTTAAACTTTAGTTTGATTCATGAAATTGTGACAAGACTTCTCGGCTTGCTTCCAGCACTTTCAACACCTTTCTACGTCAAAGTTTGGCTTGTTTGTGCACTTTTACACTTTTTTCAGCTTCACTGCAGGCTTCTGGTTAGCATTGCATAAAGAAGGAAGGAAAAAAGTGTGGGTTTGCACAGAAAGAAGACCAGTCAAAAAAGCGAAACACCCAATCAGGGCTCGGTTTGATGATTTCTGGACCAGAAATGTGCGAACAACACCATATATTCAAAGGCCAAAGTCAGAATCTATATTTGTCAACCATTCTAATTCCCTTGTTTGACCTCTCAGACTTGATGTTCTCCTATATTTTGTTGTTTGAGGACCATTTTTCATTATCTTACATTATAGTCTGCAAGCCTAGCCTAGATGTGCTAGCGGTGAGGTGAGCACCACCACTGAGAACTGAGAAGAGTCTTTGAACCTTCTTTTTGCCTTATTCTTTTGCGATTATTATTCATACACAACAAGGTACCAGAAGTGATCAAGTGTAATTTTCGTGGGGAACTCCCATCACCACCAACTTTCGTTGAGGGATTGGATTTTACAAACCTGACCAGGTGATTTGTGGGTTTTGGTGTGTTGGGGGGGGGCAACACACCAAAACCCACAAATCACCTGGTCAGGTTTGTAAAATCCTAATCCCTCAACGAAAGTTGACTGTACACATTACACATGGCACCATATTTCATTTAGGCCCTAGTTAGGTTACCCCAGGGGAAAAGGGTGTATCTGAAAAGAGGAACCGAAAGTAAGGGAGTTTATTTTGGTCCTTCTTGCCTCACCGCTATGCTAGACACAGTAGGAGAGGGTGAAACGGGGAGACCTTTGTGGGGAACGCAAGTGTACACTAAAGGCTATACCAGGTTGTTCCTGAGCCTGTGGACAACAGTGTTGAATCTGAAAATAGAACAAATCAAGGACACGTCCAATGTGCTTGCGTTTGTCTTGAGTAACTTATTTTGTAATTATATGCACAATTAAAGATATGGCTTTATTCCGTGTTGGCCAGTGCTAACACTTATTCGATTGTGTTGGAGTAATTCAATGTACAGCAGAACTGCAATTGTATTTCTTCCTGTTTCCATTTTGCTGGAAATTCTCCATTTATGTTCACAGTGACCATGTTTACATTCTTTTTCTGAAGAACATATTCTGACAGCAAAGAAATAAAAAAACGCTGCTACAGATTACCCACAATGCAGTTAACTGTAGCCCCAGTTTTAGAAGCATTAAGCCGGCCTTTTTAAAAGGCACTACTTAACATGGAAGTGTCAGCAGCTAAAAAAAGCATAGCATATTAACACTCTTGGAACACTGTGTAGTGTGTGTGTGTGTGTGTGTGTGTGTGTGTGTGTGTGTGTGTGTGCATGCTAGCGTTGCTCGGCCCCTCTTTTCCATTGCCATGAGATTTCTTTCCTCCCTCTTCTTTGATGTGGACACACTGTGATATCGTAGCCCGGCTCTGACAATAGGCAACTTGTGCGAGTTCGCACGTTTGAACGTCACAGTCAGTGCAGTCAAAAGCTTGGCATTCCACATGGGTGGAGTGGGAGAGCTTTGAGTGAAAGAGCAATGCCATGCTGAAATCTACGACAGCTACCAGTGTCAGTTTGAACCAAGAACAGCTGGGAACAGCATTGCTTCACACTGTTTACTGAAATGTAGTATGCAGAAGCAACAGAGTTGAGTGTACTGTCAGAATTCAGGTTGGATGTCTAATCAGCAACACTCATGGTTAATATTCCATCTACGTGTGTTCTAGATGATACTAAATCAGTCAAGAGTTACATCCCTCACTTTGTGATGGTTATTAATACATTGGATAGCATAATTGCACACCACCTTCTTATCTCCTTGACTAAGCCCAGGTGTTCCACCAGCTGTGAATCAGGCCAGCTGTTTGTCTGCTGTCCCCGAGCCACTCAGTCCCAGAGCTCAGTTCTGCTGGACAGGAATCAAACCATGGCCTTGGTGACAAAGCCTGAGAGTGTCCGCTGACTATCCATCACCACAAAGCCAGCAGTGTGTGTGTGTGTGTGTGTGTGTGTGTGTCTAAATCGGCCACTGAAATATACACAGTGGGCTAAATGCTGCTTCAGTGCTATCTCAATAGGAGCTGTCTTGCTTATTGTACCTCTTCCACAATAAGCTTTTCTCCATATCCAGCCTCTGTCCTTTTTTTTTTTTTTTTTTTTTAACATAGTCAGGGGTAAATGCTAACAACTGGAGCTGGGCTTGCACTAGCTATGCAGACACACTGCCAAATTCATAAGAATTGAAATGAGCCAGCTCTTTCTAAACAGCTAAGGATGAAACAAGAGGCAGGGCTGAACTAGTTGTTGTTGTTGTTGTTGTTGTTTTTCTTAGAACCAGCAAATTCGCTTTCACTTATTTTGATTCTCGCAAACGTTTTGTTTGAGATTGGATTGGAGTTTGGAGTTGGAAACCCAAACCCTGCACTAGACCTACCACTTACCTACAAATTTTGAGCTTACTCAGTTAGGTTTCCACGCATCCGAAACATTGAACTGGGCAGCTTTCACTTGTCTTCTGGGCTAGTTAATGGATTTCTGATTTGTCCACCCCTGAAACACATCCCTTTTTTATTGTAGCTTTCTCTATGGTTTAGAGCAAAGTCATGGGCCATTTGCATCAGCATGCAACCATGAACCAAAAAAGGGGAACTTGAACTTGTAGGGACTCCCCAGTCCTCCAGATGAAAAAAATGAGGGGGCGAAGATTTAGCATGAGGATGTTTGGGGGTGTGTCCCACTCACATGATGAAAACAAGCAGGACATATGACCGTCACATGACTTCCTCTATCAGAGAGCTGGTTATGCTGGCTTTGGGCTTTATTTATTTCAATGTAATCAGCTCCAGTCTGTACTCCTGGCACATGAAGCGGTGCTACAGCAGTGATCAGCAGTTCTGTTCCCGAAGATCTCCCGACAGTTCATACACTGCTGATCCGGCTAATGAGGTTAAGCAGGTGTATTGGATGAGATAGGGACTGTATGAAGGCAGATCTCCAGGAAAAAGGTTGATGATCTTTATGGTGCAGTATATGAATGTAGAGGTTCGAGGATATGTTTTATAAGGCGGTTTAATACATCCCACCGACCATGTTCGATGAAAATTCTACTGAGATGCATCTAAGTCATGTAAAATTCTACATGCATATCCAGTGTACTATATTCCTTGTTTGTTTTTTCTTTTTTTTTCCACTTTACATCCTCACGCCTGTCTGTTCTTCATCTTTGCAGCTATCACACCATCTTTCGGGCTGGACTGTGCAGCAGCTGCTCGGCCCCCACGCCCCCCTGCCATGGTGTCTCGCGTAGGCATGCGCCAGCTGCTCATGCGCGAACAAATGCAGCAGGAGGAGCAGCGGGAGCGCCAACGTCACCTGCACCACATGCAACAGCGGCCGCCCGGACCTCCTGCTTCCTCACCCGCCATTAATGCACCCGTGCACTTCCCGGCACCAATGCAGGTGCCTGTCGAGGTGCTGAAGGTAAGTAGCATGTCAAGCACGTGGCATTGCGGGGACATTACTCTCAGTTAACATAACACTGTATGTAGTCTAGGGATGTCATGAGAACCGATACTTCAGTACCAAGTTTTCACTACCAACATTCTTCAACAGAATCTTACCAACAGAAGATTAGCCTAGATTAACAAGTTTAGCTCCACCCCGACTCGTTGAGAGGAAAGCTAGTATTGGTTTCCGGTGTGCAACCGATGCGATCGTTCATTCAAACACAGTGAGGAAATACCTGGAATTTGGAAAAGCACCTAAAAGACGGTCCCATATTTTGTTTGACGCAGCTGGAATTGTTGCCGTGAAACCAGCTAACGTTATGCTCCATGTAATGTTAGCGATAGCCTGTTATTTGTTAACGACGCTAACGCATTGCAGTGTTATAAACTACCTCCGAATGGGCCACCATGCATCGTCATACAGCCCGTGTCCTGTCGGCTAAATGTAGCCTAATGTCACTAATAATTATTCAAATGTTCATGCTTTTAATAAATCTTTTTGGCCTGGCATCGAATCAGTGAATTTAAACTAATGCTTGCATTCAGAGTATAAGGTGTGTGCTTGTGTGCGATCGCACGCGTTTAGGAGTTCACCTCCACTCATTGTTAGACAGTGTATAACTAAAATACCCTCTCCCTCTCTCTCTCTCCCCCCTCACTCTCTCTCTCCCCCTCTCTTTCTCCCTCTCTCTCATTGCCAGTATCAGCCAGAGGAGGATGTCCTCCAGGAGAGTTTTTTATGATTTATTTTATTTTATTTTTATACCACACCGTGATATCGACTTTTGGTATCGAGTATCGTGTACTTTTGGTGGTATCGGTACTTCCTACTAGATTTTTGGTATCGTGACATCCCTAGTGTAGACTAAATGATCATCACTTCAACTACTGTCACTGCCTCTGTGGCTATACTGTATATTTGCTTTAATAATCTAAAAAACCGGTTGTATGTGTGAAGTTCTGGCAGTGATACGTAAGCTTTAAAGCTGATTCCCAATAGGATATACACTCATGTTCCAATCTCTATGTCTCCTATTCCTTCTAAACAAGGATTTTAAGGCCATACATGAGGTCCTCCACAAGTGCCTAATCCTACTTTCTACTAAGAGCTGCCGGACGAGGGCCCACCATTGACGTCCCAACAGGGCATAAGGGCCTAAATCAGTGGGAATTGTTCACGCGAGTAATCTTTTCACGTGCTGCCATGTCTCCTACCACACAGATTAAGAAGTACTCTAGAACAGTAGCTCTCAGTAGTTTTGGTTCAGGCTAAATTTTACTCATGAAATCTTGACTATAGTACTAACAAGGACAGGAAAAGGAGAAAAAAATCAAGAAATCTTTAAAAGAAGAATCCGGTGGAACAGCAATCAAGTAGGTTGTAGAAAAAAACAAGAAGTCTTTGTGCCCCGATGTGTTCTCAGTAGGGAGATAAGTAATAGAACCTGATAAGAGATGAGATTGACATGGTTAATTCTATACATGACTGTTCCTGATCTTATCAATGAGCAGAAAACAGACAGCCCAGTGCCTGCTCCTGTGCTTGTGTACACTTAGGGTAGCTGTGTATTGGCTAAACTGAAATGTCTTCGGTCATGCATACAGTGTTGTTTGTACATTTGTAAAACTGCACATTCTTGCAGTTATCTAATCAGCCAATCAGATGGCAGCAGCGCAATGCATGCATCCTGTTATACTCAAATTTATTAACATCTTTTATCCTTTGGGTTGACCCAGCAGTTTAAACCTTAATCACCATAAAATCTCACTGATTGGAATTGGAAAGAGTTATTTTTGTTTCCTTTTTAATAGCTTTGTTATTTCTAAGTACAGACTTTTGTTATTTATTATTTGGAATGAACAATTTCTGTTATCAAGGACAGTAGCATGCTTCTCCCTGTGCTACAGTAGCATGTAGCACAGGGGCGGCTGTGGCTCAGTCGGTAGAGCGGGTTGTCCACTAATCCACCAACCGTGGGGTTGGCGGTTCGAATCCCGGCCCGGGTGATCCCATGCCGAAGTGTCCTTGGGCAAGACACTGAACCCTAAGTTGCCCCCAATGGCAAGCTAGCACCTTGCATGGAAGCTCTGCTACCATTGGTGTGTGAGTGTGCTCTCATTAGTAAGTCGCTTGTAAATGTAAAAAAAAAATAATAATATTTCTGTAAAGCTGCTTTGAGACAATGTACCATTGTAAAAAGCGCTATACAAATTGATAAATTAATTAATTAAATTAATTATGTTCGGGTTCAGTGTACGATGTGAAAAAATTATCACATGTAATCTTATGACCTTCAGCCGTGTCTAGTACCACCCTCATGCCCTGATTTTTTTTTTTCCCACCATGGGATTTACCTGAGGGGCGCACGGTGGCTTAGTGGTTAGCACGTTCGCCTCACACCTCCAGGGTCCGGGGTTCGAGTCCCGCCGGGGTCATGTGTGTGCGGAGTTTGCATGTTCTCCCCGTGTGTCGGGGGTTTCCTCCGGGTACTCCGGTTTCCTCCCCCAGTCCAAAGACATGCATGGTAGGCTGATTGGCGTGTCTAAAAGTGTCCGTAGTGTATGTGATTGTGCCCTGTGATGGACTGGCACCCTGTCCAAGGTGTACCCCGCCTTGTGCCCGATGCCTCCTGGGATAGGCTCCAGGTTCCCCGTGACCCTGAAAAGGAGTAGGCAGTTGATGATGGATGGATGGATGGGATTTACCTGTGTACAGCTGCATTTTCCAGGTGTAGCCGAATTGCATCATACACTGCCCATATTTTGATACCGTATTTGGCCGGTTTACTTGCTTTGTGTTGTCTGACGGGATGCAGACCAGAGATGCAACCAGACGTTCATCCACAGTAATGTGGAGGCCTGGATTGTAAAGAAAGTGTAATCACTGGACCGACTCGTCCCACACGACCCATATTTCTGTGAATTTGTCATGCTATCGTCGGCCCTGCCTTGTTCTCATCCAAGCGTACGACACTGTAGAAAATGTGGAATGTCTTTAGAGACATGGTGGCTGGAAATATTGCTCTTCCAGTGTCCGCATTCCAAAGGCTTGCTGCTGCTTCTCCTTTTGACTTGTACACTCTTGTCAAAATGAGCGTGGGTCACATCCAAGTCTTTGCAGTTGTCCTCATACACACGCCTCCCCTCTAAATTTGAATGGTGTTACAGATATTATCTAATCTGCCAATCATGTGGCAGCAGCGCAGTGCAAAAAATCATGCAGATACCGGTCGAGAGCTTCAGTTAATGTTCACATCAGAATGAAGAAAAAGTATGATCTCTGATCTGGCATGGTTGTTCGTGCCATATGGTGTGCCATATGTGTCCGAGTTTACACAAACGGTGCGGCAAACAAATAAAAACATCCTGTGAGCAGAGGGTCTGCAGGCTGAAACACCTTGTTAATGAGAGAAGTCGGAGGAGGATGAGCAGACTGGTCTGAGCTGCTAGGAAGTCTATAGTAACTCAAATAAGTACTGTTTACAATCGTGGTGAGCAGGAAAAAAAACATGTCAAAATGCACAATACATCAAGCCTTGAGGTGGATGACCTACAACAGCAGAAAACCACTTCAGGTTCCACAAGAATCTGAGGCTATCATGGGCACAGAGTCATCAAAACCAGACAGATGTAGATTAGAAGAAAATAAAAACTTTTTCTTGTCTTCAGCCTGTGCCCACTATAGCATCAGATTTCTGTAAATGGCTGATAGGAGTGGAACCTGATGGGTTTTTTTTCTGCTGTAGTAGCCCATCCACCTCAACGTTCTGTGTGTGTTTTTTTTGTTTGTTTGTTTGTTTGTTTGTTTGCATGCTGAGATGCTTTACTGCTCACCACAGTTGTAAAGAGTGATTTTGAGTTACTGTATCCTTCCTGGCAAATCGAACCAATCTGGCCATTTTACTCTGACCTCTTTCATAAACAAGACATTTCCATGCACCGAACTGTCGCTAACTAAATTTTTTTTTGTTTTTCACACCATCCTGTGTAAACTCTAGAGACTGTTGTATGTGAGAATCCCAGGAGATCAGCCGTTTCTGAAATACTCAAACCAGCCCATCTGGTACCAACAACCATGCCACAGTTAAAATCACACAGATCACACTTTTTCTTCATGCTGATGTTTGATGTGAACATTAACTGGAGCTCTTGGCCTGTATCTGCATGATTTCATGCATTGCACTGCTGCCACATGGTTAGCTGATTAGATAACTGCGTGAATGTGCAGTTGTACAGGTGTTCCTAATAAAGTGGATCATTGCAACCAAAGACAGCCTGCAGTAAAAGTTCTGGCAGTGTCAACATTTCTGTTTTATTAAAATTTCAGAATGTGAGCACTGCTCCGACACTCGTTAAAGGTCCAATAAAACATATGGCATAGGATGACACGAAACTCACTGTACAGCTACAAATAATGGTGAAATGTAAAAAAAAAAAAAAAAAAAACATGCTAATGAAGAGGAAAAAAATCGTAATTTTCCACACGAGCCTAGATTGTACTGATTGGTGACGTAAGCAGAACCTAAATGTAAAAGCATGTCAAACTAGAATGAGCGCATTCATGTATAAAGGTTACTTGCCTTACAGCCAAACTACTGTCAGTGCTGGTGTTGTAGAAAATTAATCAATATCTTCACTCAAGAGCACTGAGATATAATTAATATAAAGAATTTTTTGCCATGGTAAAACTTCTGTAATTCCTGTCATTGGAAAACACTCCGATGAATTCATACAGATGGATAAGGACAGTCCTACTTTGAACTTTCATAGACGTTTGCAGTTACAACAGTTTGTCACCTCAGTCAAGGTCGCAAGCATTAGATTATAGATGGATTTTATATATATTGGACATTGCTCAGATGTCTATGGTTAAGGTGCCTGTATGTTGTTGGAAATGATTACTGGCAGATGCTTAGTCCTATTGTTCGGGGTTAGAGTGGCATTTTTACGTCCGATAGTCCATGTGGAATTTTCCACCTGATAGTGGTCAAATGTATCAGTTATGTTATTTGTTCCTACTAAACAGGTAAAAAGCAATTGTATCTGTGGCTTTATTATGAGTACAGTTTTTAGCTAGTGATTGCATAGGTTACACAATTCCAGTGCACCTTAGTTCACATTGTGAGCTAAGACGCAAGGTTTTTTTTAGGACTTTGGAGACTTTTTTAAATATACTATTTACATTTTATTCATTTAGCAGATGCTTTTATCCAAAGTGACTTACAAATGAGGAAGTACAAAGTACTATTGTAGACGTATCCTTCCACCTCTGAGGCTAGACTGTGTGGTGCGAGTCATTGTGGACGCTTTGCCGGAGCTGGGAGTGTTGTAATTCATGGCAGTTATGGGAATCATTTGGAGTGAGTCATCAGCATACACCAGCGAGGAGCAACAGCAGCTTCAGTTTCAGGGCTCGGGTAGTTCAGCGAGCCATTCATTCTGCCATGTCTGGGCAGAGAAATCTGGAAGGAAGCATCATGGCCAGTGGCCACCAACTGCACTGCCCTTCTGGAATTTCACCCCTGGTCCTCACAACAACTGACCCTATCAGCAGTACCAATGCTGGGTTTATTTACTAAGTGGAAATGTCATTGCTGGCATCATTTTCACTTTGTGAGTGCTAAAAGGTTGCAATGCAGCTCACTTATGTACTGACTACAAAGCATTATTTAGTATTTGTTTATTAAAAGTATGCCAGTGCCGGAGTGATTAATACTCAAGGGGTAAATCTGAAAGTAGAGCTGCTTTTACCCACTAATCCTGGAGCCGTTTTTTACTCTTCCATATCATCCCAAAGACGATAATCTTTTTCATAATTACAAAGATGAGATGCAGTGTCTATAGGAAAAGTGCATGTAACGATAGCTTAGGGCTGCAACTAACCATTATTTTCATAATCGATTAGTTGGCTGATTAGTTTTTAGATTAATCGGATGGGGCGGGGCAAGCTTTCAGTACCACTATTTCATTTATTTAAAAGAAAATCCACAAACTGAGTGATACAAATATAAATTTCAGACTAAAACTTCACACAACTGTTTGTCCAATTATATAAGACTGAACAGAACCCAATACACAGAGACACACGCCAGAATATATATTATTAATTATTAATGCATTATTTTTTATGGATGCACAAACAGCACTGAATTAAACTACAGTCCTAAATGAATAATAAAATCTTATTTCTGTTACTCACTGTCTTTAGGAATATTGTTTCACTTTGTATTTACTTTTGATCATAGTGTTTTAATTGGACATTACAGATTTTACTTGCACTCCCACGCTGTGTGAGCGCATCTACACTGTGCGTGAGGAGCAACGCGGCCTCATTACTAACACATCACATTCGTTATAATAAACAACAGAATTTACACTGATGCAGCATTTAATGAGAATAAACTTAAATTAAAATAAACCTTTTATTAAAATAAAACTTGACAGCATCACTGTCATGCTTCCATGCTACACAAACTCTGCTTCATAAAGCTTGATCTTATGGCGTTTAATATAAAATGTACCCCTGCCTTAGAGGACTTGGAGGTCGCACACTTTCTTTCTCAGTCACGTGACGATTTCGTGTAGGTCTGATGGTGACTGAGGTCATGTTGTGAATAAAAGGTAATGTTCACAGATGGTTAACTGAAAAAAGTCGTTGTTGGTGACTCTGGGTGTCTGCTAAGGCTAGCGGCATCACATTATGTGCGTATGACCTCATGCTCCACTGACTGGGAAACGGCGTATACTTCCGGTTAGTAAAAAAAACTGCTAGTGTTCTATTTGAGACAATATTACCTTTCTAAAATTCATACACTTGACGGTAGAGTACACAGTGCATAGTGAAAGTGTATAGTATATCACTTGAGACACAACTTTAGTATTTACTCTTTGAAGCATGTTTTCAGAAAAGAAGTAATGTAGTGAGTAAATGCACCACGTGCTGCACGCAGACCAACTAATCGATAATGAGATTCGTTAACAACGATTTTCTTAATTGATTTGATCAGTTTGTTGTTGCAGCTCTACTATAGCTTTATCTAGACACAGAGGAGCTGTTTATTTCTACTAGACTTTGGGAGAATTTGTGCTGTTTATTAAGCAAATGCTTACTGGTTGAACAGGGAAATGTATCTAGTAGTAGTACTAGATTTAGGGACATGCAGACTTGACCAAAACTAGTGCAAAACCAAGAATGGTTAGAGAATACTTGGCATAAAAGTTGTATAAGAGAAATGATTTATAATTCCACTATTTGGTGTCATCTCAGTTTCTCAAGGTTCCTCTCAAGGTTTCTTTTTCATCTCAGGGAGTTTTTCCTTCATCACCATCGCCATCCTTCACTTGCTCATTAGGGATCTAAGTCTGTATCTGAATTTCTGTAAAGCTGAATTGTGACCATGTCTATTGTTGACTTGAATTAAATTTAATTAAAGTAGGTCTAAATCACAGCCATTAAAAGGATTGAACGGTGTTGGTCTTGTAGTGCAAGCTTATGAAATGAGCATTCTCCATTTCAACACTACAGGTTTCCAGATATATGTGCTGTTGAACGGTGGCAGATTTGAAGTGAAAGAACAAGCTTAGTGTGGCCTGGCATCTCACCTTTCCTCAGAAATGCCCACAGTATTTTGTGAACTTGTGCCCATGACCCTTTCAGCACCTGTGTTTTAAACCTCTCTGATTGCAGACTTGTAGAACTTGGGGGGAAAACAATGAAACCTTCACACATACAACCCAATATCACTACTAGAACTGTAAGATTATTTGTCTCAACTGGTATGTTTTAGAAAAAACTGTTTTAACTATTTCATTTTTGGTCGTTCTCCTATGATGACATTTCATATTTTTCCTCGGCAGGTACAAACCCATCTGGAGAACCCCACCGACTATCACATCCGCCAGTCTCAGAGGCAGCAGGTCAAGGAGTACCTGTCCAGTACCTTCGCCCCCAAGCAGGCCGTCCATGCCGCAGCCGGTGTGGTCCACCCCTCTCCACCAAGAATGCCGCAGTGCCAGTCAGCCGGTGCCATGCAACCCCTGCCCTCACCTTGCACATCACAGCTCGTCGCCTCAGCAGGGAACAGCGCCCCTAACAGTCCTATGGCCATGCTGAACATCAGCTGCAGCAATGAGAAAGAGGTAAATATCTCCAGTCCTAGAGCTCTATGTATTTGTCCCTGGTTTTAACGTTCTTATTTTTTTTTTTTTGTTCACTACTTAACAATGTCAATTTTTACACCATTTATTAGGGGGAAACATTGTCTTCTTCGCTAAAATTTGTTGTGCAGACCATACTGTAGATCAGACAAATGTAAAGCTGGTCAGTAGGTCTTGTTCCCTTCCACTGCTCAGGCAAGAGCAGTGATGGTGTCAGATCATAGCTCAAGAATTCTATCCCTCCATCCATTTTCTGTGCTGCTTATCCTGCACAGGGACGCGGGGAGCCTGGAGCCTATCCCCAGTAACTCTGGACATGAGATGGAGGTGCACAACCCATCACAGGACACAATCACACATGCACTCACACACCCATTCACACACTACACACAATTTAGAAATGTTAATGTTTTGGACTGGGGGACTCCAAACAACCCAGGGGAAACTCCCGAACCACAGGGAGAACACACACACAGGATGGAGGCGGGAATCGAACCCCCAACCCTGGAGGTGCAAGGCAACCCTGCTAAACACTAAGCCACCAATTGGCTTAATATGCTAAACCTTCTTTTGTGAACTTGTCCTTGGATTTTTGACATATCTAAAAAAAAGCGTGTGTCAAATATTTTGTCAATACTCTGAACTTCAAAAATACTTTGAACCTCAATTACAAAAATTTGTAAACAATATGGCCACCACATTCCAATCAATTGGGGTCAGGTGGATCTAACTGGACTCAAAGAGCTGTAACTTACGAGTGGTTGAAACCTACCAGATACAAATTAAATGCTGTAAGTTGTCTATATGAAGTGGTATTAAGTACAAATAGCTGAACTAGAAAAAAAAATGTATAGCTTCCATGCAGTCAGCATTCAACAGCGATAACATGTTATCATAAAATGTGAATGCTATGTCCATGTACACGCCCTCGGGTATACATTCAATAAAGTAGATAATACCATATGAGAATTAAAAATAAAAGTAGCCGAAAAGCTCCTGCTTGGTGTGTGAAATATACTAAATGCTTAAGATTATAGCTTCATACTACATTTCATTCAAGGGGCTTGATATTTTTTCAATGTAGTAGTAAAATATGTGCAGCAATTTCATTCCTTTATTTAGGCCAATCTATTTAATTTTGGGTTGTTAATATAATGATTATGATGATGAACATCTATGTAATGTAGTAGAGCTTAGATAAAGAGGCAGAGAGAAATCCACAAATAACGAGTATCTTGTGCTTTTATATCAAATAAATTCCATATCAAAATCCTTATTTATACTTTAAGTTGGTTGTATGTGTAGTAACGGAATAATCATTAGATTAACCATAGAGGAGAAATTCAGTAGAGTAACAAGATGTTAAATGTTAAGTTGTTACTCAAAGTTTTGTTTTGTATATTATTTTAAAAAAAAAGGCAATAAGCAAAATATTATTTGTTATATCCGTTCTCATTTTTGAGCCACATTTATATATAATAAGATTTGTAGTATTAAACGTAACTTTTTAAGAAACAAATAAAAAAATGAGAGAGAAGAAAAATACTGTGAAACTAAACTTCCGTTTCGCTAATCATGGTTTATTAGCGAAATCATGGAATTTTACCCATTCACCCATTATACATTTCTTCAGCTGCACAAATGTACGGGGCCTTCATTGCCTTAATTATTAAGGCAGGACTGCAGGAGAACATTCTAGCACCCGGACTCTCTGCTTACACAACCATGCGCTTGTAATCCGGGGAGAATGTGGTTTGGCGTTGTCCTGCTCTGGATGCAGCATATGTTGCTCTAAAATGTGTGCATATCTTTCTGCTTTAATGATGCCCTCACAGATGTGTAAGTTACCCATGCCATGGGCACTGACACACCCCCATACCATGACACATGCTGGATTTTGGACCTGACACTGATAACAGCTTGGATGGTCCTTTTCCTCTTTGGCCCGGAAAGCACAACTGTTGTTTTGTCCAAAAACGATTTGAAATGTCGACTCGTCTGACCACAAAACACGATTCCACTGTGCTACTGTCCATCTCAGATGAGACCGAGCTCAGAGAAGTCAGTGGTGCTTTTGGACAGTGTTGATGTATGGCTTCTGCTTTGCACAGTAAAGCCTTAACTTGCATCTATGGATGCAGCTGCGAATGGTGTTGGCTGACACAGGTTTACCAAAGTATTCTCGAGCCCATGTCAGAGTCTCCATTACAGACTCATGATGGTTTTTAAGACAGTGGCGTCTGAGGGATCGGAGATCACGCGCATTCAGAAGTGGTTTTCGGTCTTGTCCTTTACACCAAGATTTGATAATCTTTTAATATAAGGTGAAATGTCCCAAATCCTACCGATTTGTCTTTGGGAATGTTGTTCTCGAAGTGTTGAATTATTCACTGACGCATCTGTTGGCAGATTGCCAAGCCTCGACCCATCCTAGCTCTTGAAGCACTAGGCCTTTTTTTGGAGTCTCCTTATATACTATGATTAGACGATTGCCTCACCTGTTTCACATCACCTTCTTATTTCAACTCCTCACATCGCTATTAGTTTTAAATTGCCCCTGTCCCAACTTTTTTGGAACGTGTTGTATGCATCAATTTCAAAATAAACCTTTACCTTCAAAAGAACGATGCAGTTGTTATGGTAAAACACCAAATACCTTGTCTTTATATTTTTTTTTTGTTTAAATGCAAGTCAAGGTACATTTACAAATCACTCCTCTTTGTATTAATTAGCATTTTTCATACTGTCCCAACTTTTTTGGAATTGGGGTTGTAAGTTTTTGTTATTTTCGAGTATGATACTTTCCTCCAATCACATTGTCACATGGCAACAATTTACCAACTACCCCTCTCCCCAACCCCCCCAAAAAATTCTAAATATATAAATAAAATACATTTAAAAAAATATATTTTGAAGTAATATTTCATGCAGTAGAGTGTTAAGATAACACAACTGAATAATACAGTAAAACATTAAGGCATTAAAACCCCATAGATTATATATCTATAAATCTATAATATTTACTCTTCAGAATACTGAATATATGTACTGTATATTTGAATATATCAATAACGCATACTGTAAATAAAACAAATGCAGTAGTTTAGGTAAAACCTTGTCTCCATACTTTTTTTTAATATAAATTCAACTCAAAATACATTTACAAATCACTCCTCTTTGTTTTTTTATATTAGTATTTTTCATACTGTCCCAACTTTTTCGGAATTGGGATTGTATATTTTTGTTCATTTCTTGAATAAATAAATAACAATTAATTTTTTTGTTTTTTTTACAGCCCTAATTAAAATAGAAACATTTAAACTTGTTAATTTGTTAACGTGAACTATTTTTATTTTCAACTAATGTAATAAATATTAGTTTATAAGACGTCATTGTGTGTCATTTTGACCCAAACAGAACAAAATATTTAAGAATAGTTTTGCACCCATTTCAGGCCAGAGATACAGTACATAATGACTTGTTTTGTCCGTCCAGCAAAGCCTGATCTTGAATTTGTCTCTGTGTAGCAATGAGTTGTGGTTCTCCATCTCAGCTTCATCAGTGCATCAGGCTTTTCCCGTCCTGTCAGGACTTATTCAGTACTGGTCTTTCTGGGTGGTTTTTTTTTTAAATTTTTTATTTATTTATTTATTTTTTTTATTATTATTATTGTTGTTATTTTTTTATATATATCACCCAAAGGTCAGCTTGTTAACTAGCTAAACACCGTTGTCACTGAAGTTTAAGTGGCCAATTATGGTTGCAGTGGTGTAATTAGAGATTAAAGAGTTACAGGGAATGCAGAAGACACTGGAGAGACCTTTTGAACTCTGCAGACTTTGGTCTTTTTCCTCATCTTCTCACATTTAAGTCTATAGTAAGATGAGTTGAGTATGTGGTCATATACTAACAGTGTCTGTGAGACAAACCACGGAGAGATAAGTATATACAATAAGAGAGAGAGAGGAGTTTGAGACTACGTTATGTCTTATATTATATGAGGATTTCTTAAAAAAGTTTGAAATATTTCATTAAAACTGAGCCAAGATCTAAAAAAGAAGAAAGGAAAAATAATGAAAATCTTTGGAGGTTTGTTGACTATTATTGCGTTGTTTACATGAAAACTCAATAAACAGCTTCTTGTCCATATTTATGAGCAGATGGAGGAAGTGATTGAGGACATCATCAGCATGCAGTCCAGCTATGACGACATACAAAATTATGGTGACCCCATGGTGCAGATGCCAAACACAGTAAGTGAAGAAACTGATAATCTTTTTGTTTTGTTTTTGGGGTGGTTGTTTTTTTTTATACGCTTTGAGTCACACCCTTGTTTTAGTCTGTTTAGCCCTTTTGCGAAGATGAATAATGCATTTGAGTGAATCATGTAAGATAAGTGGAAAATGGACGCTCTGTAAGCGTAAACCAACACTTCTCAATAGTGACTATTTTCAAATCTTCCGAGCCCGTACGGTGACTCAGCGGTGAAATACTGATGAGCCATTTGTTGACTAGGCTTAAATCACTGGGCTTAAGGGAAGAAGAAAAGCAGCTTTGTTGGTCATCAAAAATAATTTCTGATTATAGCACAGACCCTTACCCATACAATCTGTCAACTGTGATGCAATGCTGTTTTGTTGTCGCATGAGAACTTTAAAACGGCTTATTTTTTATTCAGTCTAGCAGCTTTCCCCCTTTACGCAATGCACAATGGAACAGCAGATGCAGGAGGACACTTGCTTGGAAAGGCATCGTGTTCTGCTTTGTATTTAAAATAACTGCTCAGCATTAACAATTAAGCCACCTCCAGTTAGAGTTCAACTTGTTTACAAGGCATTAGGTTGGGATTGGGGCAGTGGAGGAGAAGTAGATGAGTAGACTTCAGAGAAAGGAGGGAGGAAGGGGGGGGGGTAACGACGACAAGGCTGAAAGTCCAGATAGGGGAAAGTTCACCGTTTTGTGGTGAGGAAAAAAGTAGAAGAAGGTCAGTTTAGTTGCTCAGACTGGCAGCTATGAGAGACTCAGCAGCTAGCATGAAGGACATGAACAAGACATATGCCATTGTAGAGGTGATCGACGGCGAGAAACTTCAGCTGGTAAGGCAGGTCTGGTCCTATTTCTCACCAAGTTTTTCAGCCTGCTGATGGAAGGAAAGAAAGGCTTGTTGACTGTACAGCACAGAGCTACTGAGTGTGAGAGGCAGAAAGAGAATGAGAGTGTTTTTGATTTACGATGCATATTACAACAGTATTTCACATTTTTATTGTTAGGAAACATCTGTAATGTTATAGATTGTTTTTGATAAATATTTGAGTGTAATTATTTGACTTTGTGTGTAGAGTTTGAGTCTCTTACTATCACCTGTATGTAATTTTCCTAATTTAAAGGCAACATTAAATATATTAATATTATTGGAATTCAAAATAATTGATTATTATGATTTTTATGATTTGGCAGATGCCCTTATCCAGAGCGACTGACACATAGCTCATTTATACATCTGAGCAGTTGAGGGTTAAGTGCCTTGCTCAGGGGCCCAACAGTGGGTTAGGGTCTAACGTCTTAACCACTGAGCTACTTTAGGCCCCAAAACACAAGTAATGGCAAACAAGAAAATATGCGTTGATGCTATGTTTTGCTGTTATCAAGCGTTATCGAGCTCTTGCTCTCTTTTGCTCTGGTTCATTATTACCTCCCTGTGCATTGATTGGCAATTGATTGGCTTTTCTCATTCATCAGAGTGCTTAGACTATTTCCTGTTGTGAGGATTGATCTTTGCTCCAAGTTGCTCAAAGGAATTCAGTAGGTTTAGAATTTGAATGCCTGTGAGTGTGTATGTAGGAGGCTGGACTTGTGTGTATTCCCAGGTTTTTGGTAGCTAGCAGGAGATAAGCAAGTTATTTATTTTGTGTGTACAATCAACATAAATTAAAAGGACGATAGACAATGGCTCAAAGTTTTCATTGTTTGAGTTATTTTTCCTTAATGAATAAAGACATGAACTCTTGTATTAAATTAATTATAAGGATAGGAACATCCTAAATGTTATAAATGTGTAAATAAATCCATATGCAAGATTTGTGTTTTTTTGGGATAAACAGTATGCATTTTGAACGATGGATGTAAATAGGATTGGTGTTTCTTGAAGTGTTAGACTGCAGCTGTAATTCTGCTCTGTCAGCAGAATCAGAGGGCAGCTTGTTTGTCTCCTTTTATCAACTAAGTAAAACTAAGCATTAAATGAGAATCCTGTTGGGATCTGTGGATAAGAACACTTTCCTTCCACCAAATATCTGCTAGTTGTCTTTTTATTAAATGTGAGCTGCATAAGCAGTGGGCCATTTTATTCATTTTACTGGTCCTTGTTTAGTGTTGATTTTGTGTTTGTTTGTCTTTGTGGTCTCCAGTAGCTTGAGCGATAAGCTATCTGAGGCTATTGAAGGCTGACTTATCAGTCAAGGCTCATTAGAAGCCAAGCATTCACTCACCAAGAATTATATTGAGCCATTCAGATGGCATAAAAGATACAGCGTATATAAAATAATACAGCTGATAAGTGATAGCTGTGAAAGTCAGTCATTGCTCTCACCTCCGGAGCAAAAAAAAAAAAAAAAGTGTTTTATTAGTTTATCAGCATAGAATCTGTCGGTTTTATAACTTGCTACTAAAGATGTACATTTATTGGGCTTCCTGCAATGACGATAATTTGACAAGGTCATACTGTACCATTGCACGGATACTGCACCATAATAAAATACCTTTAACTTCTTCTGCAAGGGTGGTACTTTCATGAAATGGTGCTGACAAAATGCAGTCCAACATGCATGTGTATAAGCTATTAACTTAATGAAAGGCTTTCATAACTATAATAATTGGTGTTGTGCTCATTAAAAGCACTAAAACAAACATGGCAATGAAATAGCAATGATGCTTGCCTACAATGCCAAAAATGGACTAGCCCTGCAGGAACTTATCCAACTCCATTGTATCCAGCCAGTACAAAGACACGCGTTGTAGACTGATTGACATTTCCAAATTGTCCATAGTGTGTGAATGTGTGTGCGATTGTCCCCTGTGATGGGCTGGCCCCCCATCCAGGGTGTCCCCCGCCTCACACCCAGAGTTCCCAGGGATGGACTCCAGGCTCCAGGTGACCCTGTGTAGGAAAAGTGGTACAGAAAATGGATGGATGGAAACTTGTCATACTAACTGCACTCTAAGTGTGGCAAGGGCTTTAGCTTAATGGTATAGGACTCTAGGGTTTTTGCTTAATTCTATTGTTTGTACTAATATATATAATTTCATTTAGCAGACGCTTTTATTCAAAGCGACTTACAAATGAGAGCACACTCATACACCAATGGTGGCAGAGCTGCATGCAAGGTGCTAGCTTGCCATCGGGGGCATCTTAGGGTTCAGTGTCTTGCCCAAGGACACTTCGGCATGGGATCACCCGGGCCGGGATTCGAACCACCAACCCTACGATTAGTGGATTAGTGGACACCCCGCTCTACCGACTGAGCCACAGCCGCCCATATGTTGCAATATATTGGATTTCTATAAGACATCGGCCAAATGCTCATGTCTTGTTTGTTTGTGTGTCCTAGCTCCCTCTGCCCAGCCATTTGGATGTGTACACTGGTCCTGGTATGGCAGGTCATACCATCGCCACGACTAGCAACTCCTGCCCTGCCAACCTACATCACAAGAGAGAAATATCAGGTAGAACCAACCACAACCAAGACATTAAACAGTGCTTCATTCTAGTTGTTTTTCTGTTATGAATCCATTGACATTTCTGTAATGTGTTGTATTTTACTTTTAAGATCTAATGGTCTGTAAAGAGCAGTGGTCATCATTTTAAAATGGAAGTAACAAGAAATATCAGTTAAAAGTTATATATGTTAGTCTGTTTATTGGTGTGTTATTGTCACTTGGTAGACTTGGAGGTTTTATTTGACAAGATCGCTGCTTTAAAACTTAAATGAGTAATGGAATAGTTTATGTAAAAAAAAAAATAAAAAAAAGTGTCAAACTATGAGCCTCATCTTGCTCTTGTAAAGCGCCGAGTCAACAATGTTTACTAATTGCCGCTTGTTTTTCCACCGAGATGTTGAAGCTCGTGCAATTGCCAAGGAGAGACAGAAGAAAGACAACCACAATCTGAGTGAGTTGTATGTTCTTTGCCACCATCTTCCTTCAAATTTACAAGCTCTCCTGGTTTAAAGTACATTGGCCCCTTTTTCACCCTGCCCAGTACACCCCCCTCCCCCATCTGCAACCCCCCTACCACCTCTGGGCAAATTTAGCTGACTCCAAACAACACTTTGGTGTATCGTTAACCCAGGCCAATTCTGCTGCTATGGCATTAAAATGTAATTGCCTGCGACAGTTTGCAGGTAGTGAATGGGTACAATAAGCATCAGGAATGCTGCAGGACCGTCGCTAAGCTCCAAACATGATCAGCGTTGGACACTATAATAGCATCGTATTTATTGCTTTATAAACGCTGCACTGAGAATGCAGTGATCATAGTACGTGATCATAAAATGTGGCCTACAGTTGAATCCAAAATTTTACATGCACCTAGGCTAAAGATATTCAATCTCAGTTCTTCAAAACCCCACACATTTCATGTTACCCTAAATTTCATTTGCCAAGTCAATTAGGGCATCTCCTTTGTTCATATAAGAGATAATTTTCAAACAATTGATTCCTGGGAGATTCCAGAAATTAATGACTTCAAGCTTGTTATTGGCTAATTATCATAATTAGGAGTTAATTGGGGGTGCACTTGTGGCTGTATAAGTGCCTGCTTTTAGAGACAGTGCCTTATTGCCCTTGATACCATGGGAAAATCCAAGCAACTCGGCCAAAACCTCAGGAAAAAAAACGTGGATCTCCACAAGTCTGGTTCCCCCTAAGGAGCAATTTCCAAACAACTGAAGGCAAGCATCTGTACAAATAATATTATGCAAATGTAAAAATCTTGGGGCCACATATACACTGCATCATTCAGAAAGGAGGCCCAAATTAACTCACATGGATGAACAAACCTTTTTCTGAAAAATTGCACTGGACACCATGACAACAATAAAGTAATTGGCGAAGTGTTCGAGACCTCAGGTTCAAATGTACAGCACTGTGCAGTCGTTTTAGGCATATGCAAAGAAATGCTGTAGAGCAAAGATGCCTTCAAAACAATTAAATTAAATGTTACCATAAAGAGCAGCAAACAGTAATAAATTAAATAGTCAATATATGGTGTGACATAAAAATAACCAGCCACAGTCTTGCAGAACCAGCCACAGTCTTCTGGAGACTTTGACTCTGGCACTTGCTTCTTATTTTTGCAGTAAATCCCAGCAGCCTTCAGTGTGTGTTTTGTCTGAAAAGTGTCTCTTCCTTGATATGCTGCTTACTTTACTGACATACAAACATTTTTCTGTCACATCTAATTTTGTGCTAGAAAAGGAATGTTTGGGAATATAAAATGTTTTTTTGCACTTGATAGTGTAGCTGGCATAAAATAAAAATCTATAACAAAGTTTGGAATAAAAAAAAATAGGGTACCTAAATTTTTTATACAGTACTGTATGTATAAAAAGAGTCCTGTATTGTTATGATCTGGAAGGATATCATGCACGGAAGATGCTCCAAGACCAGCATAAAAAAGCCAGATTAAAGTTTTCATGTGATCACCAGGACAAAGAGCTAGTATTTTGGAGGATCATTTTTTGGTCAGATGAAGAAACAAAAAATAAACTGTTTTGCTATACTGTTTAGCAGTATGTATGAAGGAGAAAGGATGAGGTTTTTCATACAAACGATAACCTCTTATCTGTGATTCATGGTGAGGTGGCAGCATCATGTTGTGGGGTACTTTGCTGGAAAAGGGACTGGTGCACTTCAGTAAACACACTTTCCATTTTGAAAGTCTGGGTTGCAATATGCTTGCCAAATTATACATAGCTAAATTAGCCATTTTCTGCTTTCTTTTCTCTTTTAGTTGAAAGGAGAAGGCGGTTCAATATCAACGACCGCATCAAGGAGCTGGGAACCATGATTCCTAAAACTAATGACCTGTAAGTCCATTTTCATGCATACTTTATACTTGAAGTTACCAGTAAAACTGAGAATATTTAGAATGGTACCAATTACTGTGATGGTTCCTGCTACAAGTATGTATTTATAAAAATAAATAAAAAAACTATACCAGTTTTTTTTTCTGCCTGTATCTTTTGCGTCCATAGCATATATTCTTTCATATAGAGATCCAAGATGGTGGCACAACAGTAGCACGCAGCGACCTCTCCAGATCCATAATGGTGCTATTTTTGTCTCTTAGCTAATTTTATTTACAGCACATGGATACTGGAGCAACCAGTGTTCATGTCGACCATCACCAGACACTGCTAAAATATAGAAATCATGCAACAACCTACCTGCATGATGATCTGCTGTAGAAGCTATGCGATCCTGGATTGCTGCAGGGACCAGGCCTGCAGCAAAAAAGGACACCTACGTTCGAATGCTGTTTATATAGTTCTGTTCAGCATTCAACACAATCATTCCTCAGCACCTGACTGGAAAGCTGAACCAGCTGGGCTTGAACACCTCCCTCTGCAACTGGATCCTGGACTTCCTGCCTGGAAGACCTCAGTCAGTCCGGATCAGGAACAGCATCACCAGCACCACCACGCTGAGCACTGGAGCCCCCAGGGCTGTATGCTCATTCCACTGCTGTTTACTCTGCTGACTCACAACTGTGTAGCAATGCACAGGTTGAATCACATAATCAAGTTCACCGATGACCGTCGTGGGTCTCATCAGCAATAACGAAGAGTCCACATACAGAGAGGAAGTGCAGCAGCTAATGGACTGGTGCAGAGCCATCAACCTGTCTCTCAACATGGACAAAACAAAAGAGATTGTTGTTGACTTCAGGAGAGCACGGAGCGACCACACTCCTCTGAACATTGATGGCTCCTCCGTGGAGATCATCAAGAGCAATGAACCAATTCCTTGTTGTTCACATGGCAGAGAACCTCAACTTGTCCCTTTACACCAGCTCCATACCTCAGAAAGCCCAGCAGTGCGCCCCCCCCCCCCCCCCCCCC
>JAFFST010049851.1:237825-258426 GCA_022414735.1 Noturus placidus
TTTTATTTGTTGAAAAAGTTTTAAATATCCAATAAATTTCGTTCCACTTCATGATTGTGTCCCACCTGTTGTTGATTCTTCACAAAAAATTGCAGTTTTATATCTTTATGTTTGAGGCCTGAAATGTGGCAAAAGGTCGAACAGTTCAAGGGGGCCGAATACTTTCGCAAGGCACTGTAAGATAGCCTTTAAGAAAATACCTTTAACAAAAGAAGAATAACAAAAGTAATCATTCTCATGGCTGGGTCGGGAAGCTGTTGCAAGGGTGAGATGGACTTTAACAGGGAACATAGTAAGCACATCACACACGACACTGTTGGCAAACTAATTAACATATTCGAATAGACTGGAAGTGTTAGAGACCAACTGAGAAGTGAGCATCCATGAACACTGACAGATGTACAACCAACGTGGTGTTGGCACACATAGTCCCTTATGTAAGGAGACTTTGGGGACAACCTGTATATTTATACTGATCATTATTTTGGGACACTCAGTATGGTTTGATTTTACAATATACAGTTAGAATAGAAGATTAATAATTTATAATTCCACTGTTCAGCGTCACCTGACAAAAATTACAAATATAAGTTCAAACAGTCAAACAGTGACAAGTGTTGTCCATTGTCCTCTGTCGATCTGTCGGATCAGTCATTTAATGCATGTTCTGTAGATCTTTACTATTTACCAAATTTACTAAACTCTTATTTAATAAATTCTTTACAGTAAAACTTTACTGTTTATTCTGCCATTTCTGCATTCACATCATTTGTCAGTCACTTTTTTCACACATTATCCCTTCCCAAAATAGCACATTATTTGATTCATTCTACATTCTTTCACATTTACTGTTTATTTTCATCCGTCTGTCTGGTTACTACATCGGTTCAAATGGTCACCATCCTTCCTCAATTTTAACTCCTTCTAAACTCCTGGCTCTTTACAAGGCACGATCGCTGCTAGATACTATGTATCTCCAGCACTCTTCATTTAAACAGCCCTTCTCAGGCATGAATAAGGAAATCGGCTTATTTCAACTCACACGTAGCTGTGTGTCTTTAAGCTACGCCAAGTCCCAGCCTCACCGCAGCACCATTCTCCACTCCTTCTTTATGATGCTAATGGCTCCCATATCTAATAAATCCCAATAGATTTGAAGTACCGAGATGTTCTGGCTCGTTCGCTCAAATACAACACCCCCCATCTATTGCTCTCTTTCTCTTCTGCTCGTTCTTTGTGTGAAAGAAGTGCCTGTCAAGCATGTACTGCTGAGTGTCTCAGAACTTAAGCTGCTGGGAGAATGAGGAGCGGGAACAGCGAAAAGCACAAATATGTTGTATGTATTTAGCACTGTGGAAGTGTGTGTGACCCCAAAAGTTGCATTCTTGCTTGAGGTTGCCGACCAAAGTGGATTAAATTTGAACGTCCCAGTTAACCCACGTGTACTTCATGTGTGGGCTACACATTGACCCAGAACATTATGTTAAAGTTTATTGCAGCACAATTAGACAGTTTAAATAGTGGTTGATGCATCACAGACACAGGAAACAGCTTTGGTTTTCACTTTTAGAAAATGATTGCTCATGTTTTTAAATATCACTAATATTCTCATTCATTCACCTTTAGTAACTGTTTTTATCATGGTCATGGTTGTGGTAGATCTGGAGCCAATCCCAGGAATACTGGGCACGTGGTGGGAATACATTATGGATGGATGGGCTGCCAGTCCATTTCAGGGTAACACACACACACACACACACACACACACACACACACACACACACACACACATTCACTAGGGGTGTAAACCTCAGGCTTCCTCAAAATATAATACAATTTCAATTCATGAGGTAATGATTCAATTACTTCGTGAATTATTATATGACCAGCTTTGTTCCATATCTAGGTTAACCCTATAGTTAGCGAAGTGATGATGACAAGTATCAGAATTGCTAGCCTATTTACAAATCATTTTAAAAAAACGAATTACTTTTACACACCACTTATCTGTCTCTTTTTGACTTGGTACCTCGTGACAGTTCATTTTGGAGTGTTCTTGCTCAGTGCTCAGTGTACTTGTGGCATCACAGGGTCACATAACAGTGATGTTGTGACAGTTAGCCAAGTGAATTTGGAAAGAAATATGACATTTGTCATAATGTTTGAATGCAAGTCAGACTCGAAATTCACATCAAAATGTTACATGAAAAAAATCTGGTGTGTAACTTAGAGGTTATGTCAACTAGTCAGAAAAAATGATTAAATCAGTCATGCGTGGTGTTACAAGTCATTTTTCCCCAATTCTTTTACTTTCAGTAAGGGTTTAAAATGGTACGGTTTGGTACATGACGGTTTAAAATGTCCTGAAGCCTGACATTTTATTGCTCAAACAATCAAGCAATCAAAGGAATCCAGTAATCTATTGCAATCCAGCTAATCGGCAACATCTACAGTATATTGACCTTACTTCTAAAGCATTGTGTACATTTCAGCCTGTTCCAGCTTCCAGCTATTTCACTTGTGCACTTGTCTTCTGTCTTTTTCTACTACAACCTGTCTCTTTTCTTCTATCGCCTTTTCTGCACACTCCTACTCTCTCATCCCAGAGAGTTCCCCTGGGAAGGGTATGTCATTGCACCCCCTACCAGCATGGGATCAAGGGGTCGAAAGGCTGCTGATTGAGGTAATTTAGCTCTTGGACGCGAGAGGCCTCTCATTCTCATTCCTAATAGGCAGACATCAAAATGATCAAGAGGGCGGGGTGGGGGGGGGAGGTTGTAAAACTTGACAGGTCAGGACAGATTTATCTCTTTTCATCCAAAGATTCTAGAAACTTTTATTAACACTAAGTGACATTGCGAAGTTCGTAAAAGTTTGTGCATATCGCCTTGTTTTAAAACTTAGATATTGCTTATTGATCCTAGCACATCCATTAAAAGGCTATTTTTTATGATCTCGTCCTGGAAAATCGGCAGCCCATATTTCAGGCCTGACATGCTCCTCGTGTAAATGTGGGGTTTCATAGCAGAATTGAAGGTTATGTATTCGTTATGGTGCTGTCCCCCTCTCACATATCTTCCATGATCAATAGTAGTCCCTGCCCACCAGCCGGGGCTTATTTTAATGAGGCTGACAGAACCACGACCCCTGTCTGTGCTCGAGCTCTTTAGAAAGGGAATAATAAAGTTGGAGGATTGACGTGCACCGTATTGTGTCAGGAAGGTAAAAGGAAGCATTTGGTTTTTTCTCTGAAAGGTCACTGCTTCTACGTGACAGCTCTCTCTTAGGTACTCACTCGGTGACTTCACCTACTTTTCCCCTACATATTTAATCCCTCTCTCGATTCAGCATCAGAGGAAAACCCAAATTGGCAGAAAGAAGGTGAATATTATTTTTCACATTGAGACCTTTCGTGTCTTTAAGACCTCTGACAGGTTAATGCACTGAGAATTTTTTCTTCCCAATGGTTCCCTTGGGTCCCTTGTTTTTCAAGGACCCTTAGAATTATCTCTACCTTCCTAGTCTTTATGGAACAATCGCCTTTAGGATAGAAAGTAAAGGCTTGAAGACTAAATGTCCAGTCCTTAGAACATGGGAGTCCTGCTTTCATTACCCGTGGATCAAAACTCGCTCAGGACGAGCCGCTTTGACCCATCAGTTCTTTCTTCGTCTCGCGTACGTCTAATTAAAGCAACACGGATGGAAAATGATGAAATAAGAGACCAATTCACCATTCACAAAATGGGAAGATCAAATCGACTTGTGAGCAATTAATGGGCGAGCAGTCAAGAATAAAAATGTGGATTGTGCCACAATGGGCTTCTTTTAGTACCACACTTCGGTGATTAGCCTTAAGGTCATATGAAACCGGGGTATGACCTTGGAGATTAGAGCGCCATATCGTCAGTGCATCCGCTCCTTCATTCGCAATCTTATTAGTAGACTATGTTCTACCCCAGAGGAACAGGATTCCCCCTCTGAGATCCCGCTCTAAGATCAGGGATCCCTTTGCCAAAGTAGCTATTGTGTCATCATGTCATGTCATGAGGCATTATCAGCAAGTGCTTTTCAAAACTTTTCAAATCCTGGCCACATGAAATCAGTTTTTCACACGGAACTGTAAACCCTATTATGAAGAACTATGCAATTCAGTGTTTTTGCATACTTCAGCTGTGTTTTCCCAGGCCTCTCTCCGGCTGGATGGTGCTCCAAGTTACACAAACCAAGAGCAGAGACTGATTAAAACCTGAACCTCTGCTGTCTACAGAACCACTGCAGCTGCAGTCTGCATGTCCGCTGTTATCTGCTACTGAACTAGTGAGAGCGGTGACCTGCATGCAGAGATCCAATAGGGGGAAGCAGTGGTCCATATATGAGCAGAGATGGAGTAATGATGAAGGAGAGCCTGGATTTCAGCAGCTACATGGGCCAGAGTGTCCAAAATGAGACATGCGGTTCTTGGAAGATTTCATTAAAGCTTGTTATTAAAAGACCAACATACATCCATCCATCCATCCATCATCTACCGCTTACTCCTTTTTCAGGATCACGGGGAACCTGGAGCCTATCCCAGGAGGCACCAGGCATAATTCAGGGTATACCCTGGACAGGGTGCCAGTCCATCACAGGGCACAATCACATACACACTCACTCACCCATTCATACACTACAGACACTTTAGACAAAAGACCAACATAGGTCATTTAAAATGAATTGCGTCGGATTGTAGGAATAAAAAAAATAAAAAAATGTTTTAGCCTTAGTTTTAGCATTTATCCAGAACAGTGATACACATATAATACAGAAACAAGCCACTCTTATCTAAATAGATAACTATGAAAGTAAATATTGTCCAAAATAAAAATCATGCACTTTTGTAAAGCCTACTCATTTTAGACATACGTCCTGATCCTTAGAGTAAAAGGGGCATAAGGAGAGAAAAAAAAGAGAAAAAAAAAAGAATAAAAAGAGAGAAGGAGAGAACTAAACTCATGTTTATTCAACTGGTGCTTGACCCAGAGGGCTTTGTTAAAGATGGTGAGAATGAAAGTATATCAGGGCAGGTTAAACACCTTTTGTTCCTCTTTATGCTTCAGAGAGAAGAAAACGGTGACAATTTTAGTAAAATATGTTTTAAAATTTAAGGCACATAATCTTCCACATATTGACTTTGACAAAAATTATTTTATTAATTCTGTGACAAACAATTTAAAAACCCAAAACCAAAACACCAAAACTTGCATTGAGAATATAAACCAAATATATATCAATATATAAAAGTGTGGGGTTCATGATGTAGCCCAATGAACATTGCATTTAAGTAAATGTGCCACCAATAGCTGCTGTATGGTGGGTGTTCTGGAGCATTATGATTATCGTCAAATCATCCAGGTAGATGCTACACACTGGTGGTGGTTGAGGAGATTTCCACCCATACAAATAAAGCACCTTGAGTGCCTAGAAAAGCGCTACATAAATCTAAGGAATTATTATTATTATTATTATTATTATTATTATTATTATCATCATCATTATTTTTATCATTATTATTATTATTAAAGTAATGTTAGCAAATATGACACAAAATATATGACTAAGCATGTACTGTATGCTTTAAATACATACAAAACTTACTATTCAAGAGCAAAATGGTTGTATTTTGTTACATTTCATACTAATAAGATTGTAAGGAAAAGGTACAAATGTCAACCACATCCACAACCCTAATCTGAAATTGACCTTATTGTGTGAATAAATCAGAACGAGCATTTGCTGAAACAATAGCACTTAACAAAAGAAATTAAATGTACGGAAACTTTACTGAATAATCACACATTATCAACTACCTGTAAATCACGGTATATCAATCAGCCTTTCAGATACTGCTGCTGAACTCTAAATCCACTTTTGCATATTCTTCATATATCATTCACTCGAGTGCTGATCTTGGGTTTTATTAAGTATTATACACTAGGCAGTATAATCCTTTTCTTCATATCTGCTGATTTAAAAATAAAACTGTCACCGCACCAACCTGCTTAAACACAGTCCCTCCCTTTGTCTAAAGCCTCGAGCTCTGAAACTTACTGAAGTTTAGTGCTTGTGCCAGTGTGTTTGACGTCTATGGGACCAGATCTCGAGATACAACACAACTCCAAGACTGAATCTATTTTCAGGCTCCAGGTAATAAGAAAAGTTTCACTCTTCAGCCTGGCTTGCAGGAGATAAAGCAAGGATGATTGTGCACCAGCCAGATCTTAACAGCATGCCCCGTCTCGGAGAATATATTTCTTCAATATAATCGTTATTATAGTTGGTGGAAAGAAGAAGACAGGGAGAGATATGGCTAAAAAACAAGTTACTCTGCAAATGCAACAGAACCTGGTTACAATTAAGAGGCGTTTTCCTAAAAGGTCAATGAATTCAGATAATATCCTTAGAGGGAGGAAATTTAATACCCTTTTTTGGTTGAATTAATTAATTATAATATTAGGCTCGCTCAAGGGGGCCCTTTTCTTGAGTGATTAAGTGAGCACGTATCTTTAAAAGACTCCTCAAACCTCATGGGTGGTTGGCCTTTTGAACTGGGGCATGGAACATACATTCATATATACTGCATGGATGTGCAAGAATATACATAAACTCACTCGTGCTTTAGACTAATAGCAAGGCAGCAAGGCGTGTTTAATTTTTAATTGGAGATCTCTTACTTTGCTTTGCATTTCCCAGGACAGCCAGAATTGTTAGCAAGCCATTATTAAAAGAAAAACAAAATGTGACCAGGTCATCAAATCATATGGAGCAAGTTCAGCTCATATACAAGACTCATCTTGCTTTCAATAACTGACAGTAATTTTACTTCTCCCTCACAAGACAAAGCAAATCAAGTTTAATTTACCAATTCTTCAAATGTTTATAGAAATATCAAAATAATGCTTAATCAATAATGTCCTTTCACATTATTTTATATCCATGGGTGTAATATGCATGTATATTTAACAAATATTATGTTCTAAACAAATAGAGATACAAATATTAGGTGCAGTTTTTTTCTCCCACAAGGCATGTGGTTGTAGACCAAGGTATGCATTGCAACTGGAATCTCATGGGACATAAAAAAATTCCATGAGTGGGATTTTTTTTTCCCTTTCATACTTACTAAAGGTGCAAAGGTCCATCCATCCATCCATCCATCCATCCATCCATCCTCTACCGCTTATCCTTTTTTAGGGTCACGGGGAACCTGGAGCCTATCACAGGACGCATCAGGCATAAGGCGGGGTACACCCTGGACAGGGTGCCAGTCCATCGCAGGGAAGGTGCAAAGGTATAGGACAAAAACAGTGTTAGTTTATGAATAAGAGAGTACTATTTTTTTATGATTTGCTCCAGTAGCCTGACCCAAATCCTGCCTTACTGAGTTCCAAAATAAAACCATATTTATGCTTTTATTTATAGCGCCGACGCTCTATATACGCATGCACGATCTGTGCACGTGGCTGCATATCACTGCTGGAGACTCAAAAAAATTATTCTTTCATTTTAATTGCTTTCATTTTCAAAATATCAACCTTTTCCTGAGGACATTCTGCATGTTTAAAAAAAAAATAATAATAATAATAAAAAAAAAACATTCACCATTACTAAAGGAAATTCTCGCGTTAAAGAACCGAAGTTTGACTTCCCTGCTGAAAAAAAATCACAAATTCTAATAGTTTCCACTACAAATATATTACAAACCATCAGCTAACCATTAGAACCATTACCATTACTATTATTAGGCCTTAACGTTATTCACTTGACATAACATGCCACCAATAGAAGGCAAGAAATTAACAGAGTCGCACAGGGACCATTACAGTTTCCATTAAAACCAATACAATTCCCATTATAACCATTAAACCCTAGGGATTCAATTGTTTGTTTTTTTTTTTTGTTGTTGTTTTGTATTATCAGCAGGGTTGCAGCAGCACTGTGTCCCAGCTTTAAAGCAGATTCTGATATCATGTTGACAAGTTTTTCTGGAATGTAACAAATCCTAAATGTAAACATAAACATAATAAACCTAAACATAAATGTGCTAAAAAAATATTAAGTGTCAACTATAAACAACAGTTTCTTGATTTGTGAAGGATATCATTGTTTTTGAAAGATGGTTCCCTGGCTAACTTAGTCACAATAGTTCAAAAGTTTGCCAGAAAGTTCCACAGGATGCATGGATGAGGCTGACTATGAACTTAAGTGAAGTAGCTGAGGAATTGTAGAAGTTCAGAAGTCTATTCTTGACTAGACCATGCACACTTCTGGTGTGAATCCAAATACAGATAAAGATACAAATATTTTAATCACTAAACAGATCCTGATCCAGATAAATCCCCTGTAATCCCAAACAGTTTGAGTATCCTCTTGATACTTTCCCATTTCTCCCATTCCTGATCATGCAATCCTTATTATCTCCATTTGTGGCCCCATAATCCGCATTCTGTCACAGAAAGGTCTGCAACATCATAACTTCCTTAACCTTCATCACCCGTAATACAGCATGTCCAACAGGAAACACATCTGACTCATTCAACATTTATTAGATCCTTTTTTGGCACATTGTCATTCAAGGCTAGATCATTTCAGATTTTGTTAGCATGCCATCATAGCTCTGGTTTTGTGTGATTGATCTCTCAGCAGCGTGTCAGGTGGGATTTGGTAGTATTGGGATGATAATTAAAAAGCAGTCTGTGGCCTATAAAGTGGTTAAGCTGACACGCTTAAATTAAATAGAAATGTGTTGAAGGCCAGACCCATAGGATTCTTCTGTTCAACTGTCTGTAACATTTACAAGGCTATGACTCTAAGCTTCTGAAGTCCTTATTGGTGATCGATGGACAGAAAGCTACACTGAAAAATGCCTCAAATAGATCTTACATGAAATCTGAAATGTTCATGACCAAACAGGAAAGGGAAATGTGCAGGACAGATTTTTTTTTCAATATTTTTTTAAAACGACAACTTTCTATTTAATGACAAGAAATGAGGTGCTTGTGAGAGTTCCTAGGAATATTGTGTTTGTAGGAACAAACAACACTGAAGATCTTCCTACCAGCCCACTTCCTGTCACCCCCAAGTCCCCCCCCCCCCCCCCAAAAAAAAAAAAGTACCAGATTAGGAACTGATCTAGCACAGATCTTGTTTCTCACACAGGGATGGTGAAGTCTAAGAGGGCGCCTCCAGCCTCAGCTTCTGAATTCATTTCCAGAACACTCCTAACCCCTGGCACCCATGTGGCATATCTCTGACCTTGCTAAGCATTCAGGTGAATTCTTTTAGCAAGATCTAGCAACGGCTTCAAACTACACGAGCCTCCCGTGGGACCTTGGACATTATTTTAAAAACACTTTCTTGTTATGAATTTTAATCAGGCATAATGTATTGATTAATAATTAATTGAGCAACATAAAATGATGCCAGATGGGAATAATTTCAAAAAGAATAGAGAAAATGATTTTGGGGCTGTGCAAAGTCTTTCATGTTCAAAAGTACTTTTTTTCACTTGTAAACTAGGTCTTTCAGTTATTTGGACCACGTTTTTAACCACAAAGGCATCAAAACTGAATGCATTATAATTGCTAAAGCTGCTAAATAAAGACTGTATGTGAATGAGAACTATACAGAAAATGGACAAACTACATTTCTAAATGAAAATGAATGCAGTGTATAGCATTTCTTTAAATTTCCTATAAATGTCCTTTGCAAATACAATGTGCCCGCTATTCAGCTACACAATCAGAATCAGAAGCAAGCGCAGTATATTAAAATGACAGTAAAGAGGTTATCATTGAGACTGCTTTTCATTTGTAGATGACATAAAAAAGCAGGTTTTATCCATTCCTATCACGTGAAAGCAGTGAAGGCAAACCTGACTTTAATGCACATCTCATTTACATTATTTTGGAATATTTTACATGTTATTCTGTCTTCAGATCTGTCCTCATAATGGTTCTTGCTTGCGTTTCCTATGAATCTCAGATTAAAACCAAGTGGACTTCATTTTATCTCGAAATATTGAATCATGTTCATATGGCAAATAAAATGAAAAACTGAACATGTAGATTTCTGACTTTTCTCTGTAGTAATACTAATGTCAGATCAGTGTCACACCAAGAGAACAATCTCACCACCAAAAGACAATCATCTTTATTACCTCTTCATATTCAATAACCATAATGAATATTAATCACAACTCTTCATAGCACTATTCAATTTTATTATTTTATTTATTTATTTATTTTTACTCTAAAAGTGCAGCTCACAAGTAGAGATGCGGTGCTACCCAAATTCCCACAACTCGACCCAAAAAAATCAGTGCATATTAACCTATGCAGCAAGTCCTGAGTGAAAACAGCAAATTACAAATTACCTGCCTGATTACCGCTGACCCCAAATATCCTGCAGGCATGAATATTCATTAGGAATTTCAGTCCAGTCTCTCAAAAAAATATTAATTTTGCTCTCTCTCTCTCTCTCTCTCTCTCTCTCTCTCTCTCTCACACACTCTCTCTCACTGACACACACACATACACACACACACACACACACACACACACAATCACTTTTTCTATGTGTGGACTGTGAATAAGAATGATTAATGAAATTCTCACACATACAAATTCATCATTGGGGGAGCCGGAATGGTAATAAGGATCCAATTAAAGGCCCAGTTGGATAGGAGCAGTGGGGGCCTCACACTCCCTCTGCACACTCTGCAATGAGGGCCAGTCACACAGACACACACTCTCTCTCACTCTCTCTTTCTCTCTCTCACACACACACATACACACACACCACCTCCACCAATAATAACAATAATAATAATAATAATAATAATAATAATAATAATACATGTAGATTGATGATCATTCTTTGTGTCTCATTGTTCTTTAAAAAGCGCAATTGGTTCATTTCCAATCTGACCAATTTTGTAACTAGTAATCATAGCATACTCATGTTATCAGTCGTGCTCAAGAGGCATGAATATGGCAAAAATGCAGCAAAATTGGCCCTCCTCTGTCCGTCACAGCAACACTAACATCATCTAACATCAACTAATCATCAGTGTCTCCAAGCTCATGTACACTGATCAGCCATAACATTAAGACCACTGACAGGTGATGTGAATAACATTGATTATCTCGTTACAGTGGCACCTGTCAAGGGGTGGGATATACGAGGTAGCAAGCGAACAGTCAGAACAGTCAAGTTGATGTGTTGGTAGCCGGAAAAATGGGTAAGAGTAAGGATCTAAGTGACTTTGACAAAGGCCAAATTCTGATAGCTAGATGTCATCTCTAAAACAACAGGTCTTGTGGGGTGTTCAGTGTAGTATGCAGTGGTTAGTACCTACCAAAAGTGGTCCAAGGAAAGACAGCTGGTGTACCGGCAATATCATGAGCATTCAAGCTCAATAATAAAGCTCAGCTAATCCGACTGGTCTGATCCCACAAAAGAGCTACTGTAGCACAAATTGCTGAAAAAGTTAATGCTGGATATGATTGGGCAGACTGGTCCGAGTGCCTATGATGACCCCTGTCCACTGCCAAAAAGCAACTACAAAGGGCAAATGAGCATCAGAACTGGACCATGGAACTGTAGAAGAAGGGGGCCTGGTCTGATGAATTACGTTTTCTTTTACATCATATTGATGGCTGGGTACATTTGTGTCACTGACCAGAGGAAGAGATGGCACCAGGAGGCATTGTTGGAATAAGACATGCTGTCAGAGGAAGTATAACGCTCTGGGCAACGTTCTGCTGGGCAACCTTTGGTCCTGCATTCGTCTGGATGTTACTTTGACCATCTACCTAAACACTGTTGCAGACGAAGTACACCCCTTCACTGCCTAATGAAGCCCTTAATGCACCATGTCATGGTGTTAAAATTGTTCAGGAATGGTTTGAGGAACATGACAAAGAATTCATGTGCTAACTTGGCCTCCAAATTCCCTAGATTTCAATCCGATTGAGCATCTGAGGGATGTTCTGGACAAACAAGTTCGATCCAGAGAGGTCCCACCTCACAACTTACAGGACTTAAAGGGTTATGTCTTGCTAATGTCTTGGTGCCAGATACCACAGCACACCTTCAGAGGTTTTGTGGAGTGCATGTCCACAAAACCTGGGTGGCTGTGGCTCAGTCGGTAGAGCGGGTTGTCCACTAATCCACTAACCGTGGGGTTGGCGGTTCGAATCCCGGCCCGGGTGATCCCATGCCGAAGTGTCCTTGGGCAAGACACTGAACCCTAAGTTGCCCCCAATGGCAAGCTAGCACCTTGCATGGAAGCTCTGCTACCATTGGTGTGTGAATGTGCTCTCATTAGTAAGTCGCTTGTAAAAAATATAAAAATGATATCTCTGTAAAGCTGCTTTGAGACAATGTACCATTGTAAAAAGCGCTATACAAATTGATAAATTAAATTAAATTATTATGTCTCAAAGGGGTCAGAGCTGTTTTGGTGGCACATAATGCTATGCATGTGGTTTAAATGTTATGGCTGATCGGTGTACGTGGAAGAGGGTAGCACTTTCCTCAGAGTGTGTTATGAGCAGCAGTCCATGAAAATGCAGCTGGTTGTCTTCATGTGTTTAAGAGGTAGAATGTGTTAGCCTACACCCTCCCTGGTTGGTAGCTGTTGTATGACAGGTGAGTGGGAATTTGTGTAAAGATTAAATGCATTTGAGGCTGAATTCCAAATCTCTTCTTATGCAACTTATACACTTAATAATAGATGAAGAGCTTCATGTGTTCTCTCTGAGTAAGTATGTGAATATGTGAGTGTGCATAGTGCTCTGTGGTGGACTGGTGTCCCATCAGGTGTTTATTGCCAGGATAGTGTCTGGATCATGAGTCTGAGCAGTATTATGTACTTACTGAAGATGAATGGATAAAAATAATGAGGAATGAAGTATATAAGTTTAGGTTTCAGATTTTGACTCTTTTAACCTCTCCTGCTTTGGTGTTAACTGTTTTCGGTGCTCTGCACTCCTGCGTCCCTGATCTCTGCTTAATTTCATGTTCGGTTGGATTCCAAGATGACCTGTCTGTTGGGCAAATATTTGTGCTGGGTAATCTCTTATCTCACAGTTCTGAATCTGGGAGAGGTGGCTGTGATCATGGTGAAGCAAAGCCATGCTGGATCAGACACACGGCATTAGCGCCACACTCAGTCACAGCACAGAATCAGAAATGAGAATTTGCATGAGCTAACAAGCATGAACTGGTACAAATGGATGGATCCAAATCTTACCTCCATCCCAAGTCCCGGAAGTTACATCATTGTGTTTAAGGGAGTCACACGAATGAAAAGTAATTTAAATATAGCTGAAATGTTTAACTAGCCATTTTATGTAGCTACAGAATTATTTTATCTGAGAAAAGCTTAGTTGTACTGTATATGTAAGTTATATTCTGTATGTGTAATGTGTTTAGATGTTCAACATTCATAAAATGGGTAACCATTGAATTAGATAAAGTTACCGCTTCGCTCATACCTACAGCTAGCCACTACATCTATTTGACCATTGTCTAAACTTTAATAAAGCTTGTCTGGAATTTGATAATCATTGCTTTTATTGTATTGATTTATTTGTTGATAATTTTTTTTTTAGCAAAATATGGTATTGTTCTAAAACTACCCAGCTATGTTAGTCTGAGAAACTGGTTGCTACATCACCCCATCAGGCCTTTTAGCACATTCCTTTGATTGTAAAATGTATATTTTTATAGAAATATGCCTAGTACTCATATTAAAATATACTGTATTCCATCGAGTAGATTTGAATCAAGATGTTTTTGAAAATCTGCAAAATATGTCAGCTTTCGAATGCCATTAAAAGCCAAAAAGGTTCTTGCACAAATGATACTCAGTTCTGGTGGCAATTCCACCCCAACATGGTACATGATGATGATGATGATGATGATGTTGTTAATAATAATAATAATAATAATAAGAGGAAGAATGACATATCTTTGTGGTTTGGTGGTTAAGGCTCTGGGTTACTGGGTTAAGCTCGGGGGTTCAACCCCAGCACTGCAAAGCTGCCACTGTTGAGTTAAGCAAGGCCCTTAACCCTCTCTGCTCCAGGGGCGCTGTATCATGCGCTCCAACGAACTTGAACAAGTGAATGTAATGTTAATGGTCAAAAACTGTCAAAAACTGGAATGGACGTTAGCCTAGCCTACTTTGTGGTGTGCAAATATCAAGCCATGGTTTGATGCCTTCTATACTAAGCTAAGGTTACCTAATATTTAGGTATCTGAACAAAAAGTTTGTATATTCTTCTGCTGCACTTTTCTACACTTGTCTGCTGTCTCCGTTTCTTACAGACTGAGCTGTTAAAACATATCAACAAACCTGTGTTGAGTCTGGGTGCAACCAAGTGTACAACTGGGGGAGGGGGGGGACACCTATTTTCCTTAACAAACGGAAATATATTAAAAATGAATAGACAAATACATAGAATAGATGAAGAAAAGACAGATCCGTTGGCAGGGATCATTAAATGGGGACATATAGAAAATATTTTGTATTGTATATTGGGGGGACAGTTTGGTATTTCCTCAACATGGTGGGTCATGCCCCCCCCAAAGAATGCGTGGTTACACCCATGCATTCACACCTACAGAAAATTTGGTGTAACAAATGTTTTTGTGATCTGGGAGGAAATGAGGAGAAACCCCACACAGAAATGAGGAGAAACCCCACACAGAAATGAGGAGAAACCCCACACAATAGCCTGAGCTCAAGACCCTGGAGCTATGAGGCAGCAACACTAACCTCTTTATCTCTGTTCTGCCCTCTCTCATTCATACACATCCTAATGTAACAGCTCTTGAAAATTGTCAGATTGTAAAAGTTGTTGAAATCTATATTATGTTGATTTTCATCAGACAAATATGGCACAAAGTAGAGTAGTCCCTTCCCTTAGGTGGTACAAAAATGTACCAACAAAAAACAAGCTTTCATGGACCATAGAATCAACTTTCAGCTCAAACAACCCATTCTGGTATTGGTGATATCCAGTGCACTATAGTTCATTATCCACTTCTCTCAGAAAAGAACAAGAGAATGAAAGTGTGAATGAAAGTGGGGGGCTGGGGCGACAGAGTCACACTGAATGAGACAGATTAACATTTGTTCTGTTACATGCTTCTCTCTGTCACACACACAGGAACTTTGCTTGTGCTAATTAACAATTAGCAAAGACTCGCCGGCTAATTGTGTTATTCCTTGTAATGAAGGGGCTAATTACTAGAATGTCAATTTAGATTTAATTACTAAGAGCTTTATTAATTCCCAGTGAGCATATGTTACTGCTTTCATAGCCCCCTTTTTCTTGGCTGTTCCTGGAAAGAAAGAAAAAAAAAAGGGTTTTGCCAGTTTGCAAGGTCTCTTGCTCTCTGGTTTAAAAAAAAAAAAGGAGGGAAGTGTAAATATAAAATAAATGAGAAAGGTGTTTGAGCTTCATATATCTTGTATGGATATGGGAAGACTGGAAGGCTTAACGGTTAATGAAAGGCTTTACCTCTGGGCTTCCAATTAGTGAGATTTTTTTTCCCTTCCAGCCACGATGAAAAAAGTACTCAGAGCACCATGTGTTTTTTTCTGTCTCTTGGTAGGGATTAATTCTAATATAGCACCATGCATAGCCTGGTATCTGACTAATACATCCATCATCTATATGATTCCTGGTTAAAATTGATAAGATATAGAAGTATTGTATGATAGTTAATGTTGTGGTTTGTAATGCGTTCTCTGGTCTTATGGTCCAGTATATGGAGAAAGAATTCAACTGAAAGTGCAGTCCTGTCTTCCTTCTTCTGTTCTTTCAGTGTAAGATGTCTGATTTTCATCCTAACTGCCTGACTCCTTCAAGCCTCTGCCAAAATACCATAAGACAGGGTATAATATATATAATTACACCCACTTACATTAGCCATTATGCCAGTCGAGCATTCCTTGGAAAATGACACACGACCTGTCAAGACTTCATTCACGCCATTAATAAGCATCATTAGTGTCTAGTTTGAATACCCCTCTTGCACATTGCAGTCATTTCAACATGTCATATATTTTAATTTGAGGCCAAAAATAGCCGTGAGGATATTATGCACTCTCTCAGCCAGTCTTTGTGATCTCTTAATGGTCAGGAAGTTCACTGAGTGACCTTGGGTTGTGTTTTTTTTTTCTTTTCACCAAAGAATAAGTGTCTCTGGCTACCGAAAGAAACAACAAAAAAAAATTAATTAAAAATCTCACTGTGGTGTCCTTGTTTTTTGTGCATTTTTTTCTTTTACTTACAGAGGTTTGAAATGCTTTGCATCATCTTCCCTATTGCTGATAATTATCCGTATTATATCTGAATTGTATTAATCTGGGATGAACAAAATGAAACAAATAATTTTAATTATTCTCCATTGAAAAAGATCATTTTGATTCAATAATCATGCTTGTTCTCATTTTTTTCCATTGCCTCTAACTGTGATGATGATGCTGATGATGATGGACAGGATGAAAGGAAATCGTTCTGCATTTCTCATGTGGTGACCTCCCACACGTGCACGTTCTGAAACAGAGACAAAAACAAAGCATTTGATGGAAATCATTAACTTCTCCTTGCCTTGTTTACCAGATTTGACACAAGCAGCTTAAGGGGCTAATTAAATGTAAAAGCTTGGCACAATGGGTAATTATCGCGAGGCTGTAGTCCCCGATCTCGCTTGGCATTTAAAGAAATTAGATTGATTTACACCTCGTGTTACATGCACACACACACACACACACACACACACACACACACAAATAAACACCTCTTAGTTAGGGGTTTCAGTGTATCTTTGACGCACAGAAGTGGATTGCTGACATTTTTAGATTGCTGGCCCATGGGAAAGTGCCGAAAATTATTCTGTATACAGAAGACACATGAAAAAGTGATCTTAAAGGATGACATGTAAGCACGCAGGCATTTGGTTAAAGGAGCAAAAAAAGACACCGTTCTCTCTTTTGTTTTATTTTTTGCCAAAAATATCTGTGTACCAATCTTTTCTTTTGAGTAGATTTGCGCCGTACATGTACTTCCAGATGTGATGCCAGTGCCAGATCCTGACACACTGTCAGGATCACTGTTATACTGTAGCTCCTCGTCCTTTCCATCTGCTTAATTCATCCTAAAGCTCTATCAGAGCTTCTTCACATGTGATTCACGTCCTGATGTTGTGGATGGTCAAACATGGATACTTACAAGATTTGCACTTCCCCAAACACTTCCTGCCCAAGTCTCACCCCTGCTTCAGTGGATAATCTCACCAGGATACTGTAGATTTGAACCTAAGAACTGCTGCTGTACTCATAAAGATTCTCCTGTGCTCATCCCAGGACTCTTATTCACAATATACGCATACTGTACACACTCAGTACTTCATAGTATACAGATGTAGAAGAGAATTCTATTATAATTCCACTATCCAATGTCAGCTAGAAGATGATGAGCTCCTTTTGAGTCTGGTTTCTTCCTAAATTTGACTCAGGAGATTTTCTCAATGCTCATAAATGCTAAATCCACATGTAGATTTCTATAAAGCTACCCTGTGACAATTTCTATTGTTAAAAGCACAATACAAACAAAATTTAATTGAAATGAATTGGGTAAGAAGGGAAATGCAGAATCAAGAACGTCCATTGATGGATCATAGTCTACTGCCGCAGCGTGCCATGTATCAACCTCTGACTTTTACGCCTTATGCTCTGCAATAATTAATAGCTGATTGTAAAAAAGAAACAGAATCGTGACATTTTGCTTGAAGTCGTTAACTGCGTGTCATTCTCTGGCAGTAGTAGCAGTATTAAAGCTGATGATTGATAGACAGCAATTTTCCCCATGATGTAGCCAAATCTCCAAAACTGTGTACGTGCAAATGTGACTCGTTTTTCTTCAGGGACACAAGAAAGGATGAGGACAATAAACAAAACAGGAACGTTAATGTAATTAGTACTTACATCCTCTTTTTGAGTCAGAGGACCACACAGACGCTCTCGTATGGCCTTCAGCACTCAGTGCCTTGATTGCTCACCTATTTTACGTGTGGTGAGGAACAATTAATCCTGTGTGGTTCACCGGTGGGACAAGGCTTCCCAGCATGCTGCGTCCTGACCCTGAGCAATGTGTCATCCCACCCACAGTGTACCACAGAGACTACATTCAGCAGACTGACCCCAAAAAGCCAACATGAATATATTTATCCAGAGCAGTATAATACAAATGCATGGACTTGACGGACAGCTATGACATATTTACTAGGAATCTGTCCGCACTTTCTAATCCAATGCACAGGACCTGTTTATGGACATAGCCTTGCAATTATTTCTTAAATGAGATCCCACGTTGCTGTTGAATTCTTGCAACAAGACACAGGTGATGTTGGTTAGGACATGGTCATGTGACCTGCTGGGGCTGATGGGTAATGTAGTTCATGAACATATAATCAGTGATATAGTGAAATTTTCTGTAAGGAGATGTCTATTTAACATTCATGGAAGGAGTTTCCAGTGTCAGGGCTTCGTAAATAAAACTGGAATGTCTTCAGGACAGGATGTGGTTTTGTCTCATTAACTTCAAGAGAGAGAGAGAGAGAGAAAAGAGAGAAAAGAGAGGCTGATGAGGGAATGATTGTTTATAGCTGCTAGAATGTAACAACAGGAACCAACTAGTTTCTTGGACATTCCACAACAATAACTGTAACTATAAGCAGATAAAAAACAATTTATAAATTAAAAAATTTAGTCATTGGCAACATTCTGTGGTATAAGTGGAATAAAACACTTTGACATAATGATTATTAGACATTGATTATTCTCCTATACCAGCATACCTCATCATAATTTACACTTTATTTACTGTTATAAGTCAAAATCTTTACTTTATCGACAAAATACAAACCAAAATTTGCACCATTTAACAGAAGTTGAAGCATATTAAGATTACACTGATCAGAAGTTGTTGTTATTGTAATTTATTATTGTTATTATTACAGCTCCGTCTAAAACAGGTGCTAAACCCACAAACAGTACACTTGGTTATAGAGGGGAAACTTAGCATTTAATGTGAAGGACATAATGCTAATCAAAGTCTAAAATGCTGAAGCGCTCCTACAGTAAATGTTTAAACAGCAAACCATTCTTCTGTCTCTCTTGACGATGAGCAGGCTTGTCTGCAGAGCATCAGCTTCTTGTTCTCTTTAGCAGACCAGACACTAACAACAAAAACATGTCTCTCATTCCCAGTCAATAAAATAATTAAAAAAAACCCTGACCCAAAACAAACATTCTGCAAATTGTCCTTGTGTTTCCTTGTCAGTTTGAGGTCAGACATGAGCGAGGAGCAAGACGTCCAGGAAATCACTACAGGAATCTTCTGAGAATGCTTCTGTTAAATCTGTTACAGCAGTGAAATGATTGCGTAAGATATACTGCATTTTTTACTATGAATGCGTCTTTAGTGACTGCTTTATCCATCACACACCTGCACAAACACACATTCTTTCACACCAAAGGACAATTCAGAGTAGCTTATCCACCTGTTGGGATGTGTTTGGGAGGAAACCAGAGATCCTGGAGAAAAGCCACCTGGACATGGGGGAAAACGTGACAGTAGCCAAAGTTCAGGATTGAGTTCGGCAACCCTGGAGCTGTGAGGCGGCAAAGCTATTCCCATGCATAATAGAGGCAATAGTAGTGAGTTAAAGTAGAAATAAGTTCATATATAAAGGGAAAATGTATATATCTTATTTATATATATATATAAGATGGAAAAGCAAAACTTATTGCCTGAGAGGTTCACACTAAATCAAATATCTTTTTTTAATCTTTTTTAATTGTTTTATTTTTTTTTTACTTTCTTATTTTAATCCACAACTTCCACAAAATTTTCTTTTAGAGTTTATTATCTGTAATGTACTTAAAACAAAATAAAAACTTGAATTTCGTTTCAGTAAAAAATTTAGACTGCTTCCTTTGTAGTTGCAAAGATAGGCTTCTTTGTACTTTAAAATAAATATGTAAATAAATAAATAAAAATTATGGCAATTTATAAACATTACTCACTAATATAAATACAGAAATAGCCCAAATTGTTTATTTTAAGGTTCAATTAAAATATAAAACGACATTAAAATCTCTAAAAAGCAAGGATATTTTTCAGGGCTATTTTTGATAATTATACTGGATATATTTATTTATAAGAACTATCACATACTATCCTATTTAAATTAATATACATTGTTAAATGCTTGAATCAACTCAACGGTATTGTCCCTCTAGGGGAAACTATTTTTTGCAGCAAAGTGCAATGACATAACCACATGAATATATTTTTTTTAGCATGAATCAACACAAATGCAGTACAAATACAAATACTTAACAATACATAAAATACAAATATAAAATTGCAAGTTACATAAGATAAGGTCACAAACTTTATATAAATAATACAATAATAAAAATCTGTCATCAGAGCAAGTAGAAATCAATAAACCATTGGCCACAAAGAAAAAAAAAAA
>JAFFST010049851.1:258465-272005 GCA_022414735.1 Noturus placidus
TTTGGTGTATAAAGTTTTATTTGTTCAATGTTTTTTTTTTTTTTTTCAGATTCAGATTCCTTTTTAGTGTGGCAAAATGTGAACATGTCATTATTTGTTTCATTCATACTGTATATTTTCTGATTATTGTGATAACTGATAGACTCTAAAGCTAAATATATGTAAGAGAACGGAGCACTCAATAAAATTCAAATTTATATTTGAATAAAAAAAGAGAAAGAGACTGTAAACCATTTCCCTCCCCTGTGACATGTTTCTCCAATTACAGCAAATTAAATTCCTTCAATTAGGCCACTAATCTTTTTCGCTCCTTTGCGGTGTTGCGAGCCATAGTGACAAGATCATTTTTTCTTCTGTTTCATAATGTTTACATTTTTCATTTTCATGAAATTTAATTTCAATTTATTTCCATACATATTTTTACTTTTCTGCCACCGGAAAAAAGACACAGACTTTTCTGCAAGCAAATCATGACCTTATGTGCAGTCATTTTCCTGATGCATTCAACCTGCGCAAAATCTATGTATTGTTAGGGTGGCTGTGGCTCAGTCGGTAGAGCGGGTTGTCCACTAATCGTAGGGTTGGCGGTTCGGCCCGGCCCGGGTGATCCCATGCCGAAGTGTCCTTGGGCAAGACACTGAACCCTAAGTTGCCCCCAATGGCAAGCTAGCACCTTGCATGGAAGCTCTGCTACCATTGGTGTGTGACTGTGCTCTCATTTGTAAGTCGCTTTTAAATGTAAATGTAAAATGATATTTCTGTAAAGCTGCTTTGAGACAATGTCCATTATAAAAAGCGCTATACAAATTTATTAATTATTAATTATTAATAATCAAAAAGCACGAGCTACATCTCTGCCTGTCAGTAAACACGCATGAATTGAATATGCAATATGCACACATGTATGATGTTGTTTATTTATTTGAATTGTTTATCTGCCATCACTCATCTGCAGGGCGAATTTGAATGGATGTACAGTAAGCGTTAAGTTAACCATTAGTACATATAATTTGTTAAATGATATCAATAAGGAATCAAATAAAAATCCATGCATTGAAAAGACCCAGGTTTCAACAAGACTCTTTAAATGTTGTATGGTCCAAGCTGAGATCTCCACTGGCTTTGTGTGTTTGCCTGTTACAAAATTATTTGCACTGCTTTAGTGTTAGTACTAAAAGGAGGCGTAGATTCCCCTTCGTGCCATTCCTGAACCAGAGATACCTCACCTGTCCCTTCTCCTTCAGCTCTCCTCTACTCCTGTGGTGATTGGCAGAGATGTTAAGTGCCATTTGACACCTGCGAGGGCGAAAATTTGGACGAGTGGGACGTAATGAATTGGAGACGTTGGTGCAATTAAAATCACTGTTAATTTCTCCAGGGAGATGGGGGGCCCTGCTTCAAGTCCATGAATCACTGAATGGAGGGGATATGAGGAGGAATGAATCACTGACTTTTGGATGGGTAGAAGATTGCAGGAGTACAGAGCCAAGCACCTAACCAGAAACACACACACACACACACACACACACATACACAACAAAAAGACAGAGAAGGATGGACGATGACAGGCCCTGTCAGACTCTGAGCATGTTTGATTAGCTGATCTAACGTTCCTCACATTCTATGCATAGCTACAAGGTGTTGCATTAGATTACACTACACTAATATCTTCATGATTGTGTTTTATGCACACTAATGGAGTCTTTGTTTCATAAAGATGGACATGCTGTCAGATGCCCTGTCTTGTCTTATTTGATCAAGTATTTTGCTGAACATGGGACTATACTGTTTCCTGCAGATGAGCAACAGGACGTGGACATTGTTCTGAATTTCTACAGTAGATTGTCTACTAGGAGCACACAATAGTGTCAAATGACAATAAAGGTATAGCTTATGATCATGTGACAAGTGTTTACATTTGATCTAAATTGCTTGAAAATCATATTTATAACTCCACATTTGGGTCGGTTGTGGATCAGGTGGTTGAGCGGGTTGTCCACTAATCATAGGGTTGGCGGTTCGATTCCCGGCCCACGTGACTCCACATGCCGAATTGTCCTTGGGCAAGACACTGAACCCCAAGTTGCTCCCGATGTCAAGTTAGCGTCTTGCATGGCAGCTCTGCTACCATTGGTGTGTGAGTGTGTGAGTGTTCTTAAATGGGTGAATGAGACACAGTGTAAAGTGCTATGTAAATGCACCATTTACAATTTGTTCTTGTACAGTACAACACTTCAACTTTCAAATGGAGAAGGCTGTAACTCATATGTAACTCCAGGTTTATTATTCAGTTATCCATCTAAACTTTTTTTTCTCTGTAACTAATTAAGTAACATTGGTAACAAGAGTGAAGAATATAAGTTAGATGCACCAAGGTATAGGGAAAAAAAAAATATTTATTATGGTTTATTATGGGCGGCTGTGGCTCAGTTGGTAGAGCGGGTTGTCCACTAATCCACTAACCGTGGGGTTGGCGGTTTGAATCCCGGCCCGGGTGATCCCATGCCGAAGTGTCCTTGGGCAAGACACTGAACCCTAAGTTGCCCCCGATGGCAAGCTAGCACCTTGCATGGCAGCTCTGCTACCATTGGTGTGTGAATTTGCTCTCATTAGTAAGTCGCTTGTAAATGTAAAAATTATATTTCTGTAAAGCTGCTTTGAGACAATGTACCATTGTAAAAAGCGCTATACAAATTGATAAATTAATGGTTTGAACTAAAACAGTGAAAATGCTAAATAATAGTGTCAGTGTATCAAGGTTCCTATCTATGCATTCACAAACCATAGTTTGGGCCTACTTCACATTGATATAACTCTTGCACGGAGTTTAGTGAAACCAAAAGCAGCACAAAGCAAGAGAAAAAAAGGAAAAATATTGAACATAACTGAGAATGTCTGTTATGCAAATGAGAAACAAATATCGCCAGACAGCACACAGTCTGATTGTGATATTTGGTGTAAGGCCAGGTTTATATTGTATGATTTTCAGATGCTTTTTTGCTGTTGCATATACACAACTCACTCATGATTTAACCTCCATTTCATAGGGACAGAGATCTAAAGTAAAACTTGGCATGTTGCTCACTCTGGAACGCTAGTTGTTTAGCAAAAATCACAAATTGTTCAACTGCTAGCAAAGGAAGTGTTTCAATTACTGCCAAAAATACTGTATACATGTAAAAGGAATCATGGTAGGCATCATTAAAACAAACAAACAACAACAACACTGAAGTCAACTGGTAGTAAAAGTAAAAGTTAGAACACACTGTCTTGACCTTGCATATCTAACATTTCACATGGCTCAATTCAAACAAAACGTTGATAAGATTAAGGATAGAGTATTACAGAGTAGCCTTCTCTTTTGAATTTTTCTCTTCTTTTATTTGTATAAAAGCAAACAATATATCCTGCAATTTCTTCAATGCAACCCCTGATTGGTTGACAGGTTTACATTAAAATGAGGAGCTGGTGTATAGTGGTCAGAGCTTGTAATAGCTTCATTCTTATAAATAATTTCATCAAATTTTTAGGAATTTTGACCAGGATCGTGTTGGCTTTCTATGCGACTGCGACTGAAACAATTGCACAATATAAAATGCCAACCAAATAATAACTGAATAATCCCTAATTGAACCCATGTCACACAAACTTATGTTTAAAGAGATTTTTTTTTTTAGCTTCGCTTACAGTATGAAGTATTAATATATTCAAATATACAGTATATATATATATATATATATATATATATATATATATATATATATATATATATATATATATATGCAGTATTCTCCATCAATTCATCCATCCTCAACCACTTACCCTTAAACAGGTCGCAGGGGTAGCAGCTCCAGCAAGGGACCCCAAACTTCCCTTTCCCGAGCTGTATTCCTCAGAGCAAATATTATAGATTTCTAGATAATAATGTCTTAAAGTTTTATTATTCAGTTGTGTCATCTTAACCCACTATTGCATGAATTATTACATCTACATAAAAAAAAAAAATAATGGATTGTCTTTACTGGAATTAGTTAAATAATTTTGAAGGGGGAAGGGGGGGTTAGTTGATGAATAGTTGCCATTTGAGAACAATGTGCAATGGTGGTGCCATGTAATGAGGGTTAGGACAGATGCAATTGCAGTTAGGAGCTTTAATGAAGATTATAATATCCAGAGTTCAAGGCAAAAGACAAAGACACGCAGTGGTCAGGCGATCAGGCAAAAAGGCTAGAGCAGGTAAGGCAGAAAGCAACATGAAAGGCAAAGCAGAATCAAAACCAGAATAGACAAAACAATGGGACAGCTGGTTATTTGTACAGAGATTATGGCAACTGAACATATTACTTTATGAAGACCTTGTGCATGAGCAGTCTTTTAAGTAGTGTGGTGTGATTGGGAACAGGTGTATCTGATTAGTAGTATGTGATTAGGGAATTGTAGTTGTCAGCCATTTTTGTAGTTCGTGGTGCATTCTGGAAAATGGAGTCACTAGTTTGCAGTGATATGACAGGTGGAAAATATCATGTAGTCTAAAATAACAAAACGAAAAACTTGGGACAGTATGGAAAATGCTAATAAAAACAAAGGAGTGATTTGTAAATGTACATTGACTTGTATTTAAACAAAAAATAAAGACAAGGTATTTGGTGTTTTACCTAATCATCTGCATCGTTCTTTTGAAGGTAAAGGTTTATTTTAAAATTGATGCATACAACACGTTCCAAAAAAGTTGGGATAAGTGCAATTTAAAACTAATAGCGATGAGACAAGTTGAAATAAGAAGGTGATGTGAAACAGGTGAGGCAATCGTCTAATCATAGTATATAAGGAGACTTCAAAAAAAGGCCTAGTCCTTCAAGAGCAAGGATGGGGCGAGGCTCAGCAATTTGCCAACAGATGTGCTAGTGAATAATCCAACACTTTGAAAACAACATTCCCAAAGACAAATCGGTAGGATTTTGGGCGTTTCTGGGCTGAAAACCACTTCTGAATGCGCGTGATCTCCGATCCCTCAGACGTCACTGTCTTAAAAACCATCATGAGTCTGTAATGGAGACTCTGACATGGGCTCAGGTATACTTTGCTAAACCTTTCTTAGTGTACACCATTCACCGCTGCATCCAGAGATGCAAGTTAAGGCTTTACTGTGCAAAGCAAAAGCCATACATCAACACTGTCCAGAAGCACCACTGACTTCTCTGGGCTCTGATAAGTTTCTGCTGTGAAACTAATAGGAAACTGAAGTCAAGGGGTTAACATAATGTACAAGGCACAATCTATGCCTCTGTATACATTTCATATTCACACAAAATTCATCGGATTTCTAACAGTTGTGAAAAACCCTAACACCGCTAAGTCTGTGCTTTGGCTTGACCTTAAGCATTTGTCACTTTTCATATGTGAATTTTTATGAACTTACACAGTGTACTTATCATTCCTTAGCCTAAGAGAGCCATCTTTTGATGAGGAGAACAGTCTCCTATGGAGAAAGTGGTCCTAGGCAAGTCCTGATCAGTGTGTGTGTGTGTGTGTGTGTGTGTGTATGTGTGTGGGTGTGTGTGTCACCAAGCCCTGGTGTTCTCTGTCAGCCGTGTGTTTAAATTACCCCCCACTGGCATTCAAATTACAGCCCCTATCTCATCAGTTGAAGGGTGGCGGCTCTGCTGCATGATCACATTAATGCAAGTTCACCAGCCCTCTACCACACACACTCACATGCATGCACACACACACACACACACACACACACACACACACACACACACACACTACATAATGAGGCAAAGTCATCTTTCTCTGAATCCCCGCTGGGTGTACCTGCAAAGTACAAAGGCCCAGATGCTCTATTTTAGGAGCACCTCTTTTAATTTATTTCCTTGATTTGCCGATAATAATAATAATTGTGCTGCAGGTGCTGCATTGAAATTAGCTGCCACTTTCCCTGGGCGCTATCACAGAGCCATCGCCTTTCCGAAAGAGGCCTCGCTCCTGCTCACGTGCCTTTTGCTTCCTGCATCTCTCCTGCTCTTTCTCTCTGCTGAGACATAAAGGCTGTAGCAGAAGTTCTTCTTCTTCTTCTCATTTTTCCCCCCTCAGCTTATTCAAATCAGGTGTTTGAAAACTAACAATGTTTGAATTGTAATGCTGTGATGGCACGTTTACAATTTACTGATACTGACGCATAATAGGCAGCCAGGCAGGCCCGAATCAAAATGGTTTTTTTTTTTTTTGCTTGTCTGTATTCTAATCACAGTGTTACATGATAGCTTACAAGGGTGCCTTTGAAAGTGCCTCTAACTAAATAAATTTGATTTGAACAGGGTGTGTTTGGCAGATTGGCTTGTGCATATTTTGCCAGCACGCCAGGTGCTGTCAAGGATAAAGTACCTAGTTTGCTGTGTATAATAGGATGCGAGGATTCCAAAAAAAAAAAAAAACTATTCTATTAGATGCACTGGAGGCGGGTGACAAAAAGGATCCCGGGCTGCCTAGAGCAAGCGCTCTCAAAGTCATCAGTCAATATGCTAAAGAGGGAATTGTTGTATGTAGTGTGACAGCACTTCCATTTTTTAAGTTGAATAACAAATTGAAATGTGTTTCCCCTTACAGAAAAAAAATATATATCACACACATTTAACATGATCATATGATTTTCTACATGTGAGAAATATGTGATCCATTTCACCATGCACATGTGAACTCAAGTACATCTGTGCAACATCATGTGAACATCGAAAACCGGAGCATTACATGTGAAAATTATCATGTGATGGTCAATGAATCGTGGAAAAGAAATCATGTGAAAAATAAATGGAATTGTGAAGATTAACATGTGGAAAAAAAGAAATCTATAAAATCAACAATTGAAAAAATTCTATAAGGTGAACATGTTAAAATCAAGGAATTTTGAAAATTATCGTGAATATAAAGGAATTGTGAACATGAACATATTAAATAAAATAAATCTATAAAACTAACATAAAAATAAAGAAATGTATCAAATTAACATGAATATAAAGGAATTGTGGAAATGAAAGAGTCATGTGAAATGATTTCGTGAAAAAAAATGTGTAAGCATAAACTTGTGAAGTGTCTAACACCACATGTGTAAAATTCACACATGAATCATGTGATTATTCACATATGAGGTTCATGAGACTTTTCTATAAGGGTCAGGGGGCATCACAAATCAGTCAGTAAATCATTATATACAATCTGCAATATAAAGCTGAAAATGTTTTAGCCAATAATTACAGATTAACTTGGAAAGTTTGGAACTGTCCTGCTTGTTATGTTTGCCAAAAAAAATCCAGATGTGTGCTCCATTTGTTCTGACGTAATGAGTAATTCTTAATTTTTTTTTTAACCATTCCATTTACTGATATTCTCATCAAGAGCCTTAAGAACTTTGCATGGGTAAAGCTTATTAGCTAACTGAAATCCTACATAAAAACGTTAGCGTTAATGCCCAAGATCCACTAGTGGGTAAAGACATACATTCCTCAAACTCATATCAACACATTTCCTATTAGTTTAAATGTAGTTCCTGTATAATTCATAATAGTTCTAATTGTATAACAAGCTTGGTTGAGGTTTAAGAGTTCTCCTGAAGGGATGTGCATACAGTAAGAACCTAGCTGTTGATTTAATAGCACAAATAATAATGAAAGAAACAAAATAAATAGTAAACAAACAAACCAACTAGGTGTGGTTCATGTCTTGAAAAATGCTCCATGACATATCAGGTGAAATGAAATAAAGCATATATTTCTACATTGTTGTAGTAAATCAGTAAATACTATGAGCAAGTGCATTTAAAAATATTCTAGTAGTTTCCCTACCCAAATAATGTAATACTTTCCCTGCTACTTAATGTCATCCTCTTTGAACATGTGATATACTGAAAACCATGCATTCTCTTAATACCGCCATTATTCATTATAATTCCATCCCTAATCAGAGCCTCGGCTAAGATTGTCATCATCGTTTAAAAGGCTCACCAGCTCTGGCCTCTTGTTTTTCAGTCCAGCTGAGCTCTTAATTATTTGATGGGTTCATTATGGGCTATAATTGGAGTGGTTCGGCACAAGCAGCCGCGTCCTCAGGAGGAGGGCAATAAAATCCAGAATGGACCAAGGGGGGCAGCAACAAAAAGCCCAGGGAGCTCCTTACCCTCACTGTGACCCTCAGTTTTTTATCAACAGGAGACAAACAACCATTTTATAATGCAAATGATATGTACCCGTATTAGCATAGACCCTTTTCAACTGCTGACCAATTAACGACCCAAGAGTCATCATGTGATATCTCACCTGGTTAATACCCATGTGACAGGTTCACTGATGCATGCTGGGTGCCCTTATCATTATGGCTAGTGGAGGATTTTGGGAAAGGATGCATCTCTTTAAAGGCATTAGTAGTTTCTGGGTGAATGATAATGAAACAATGAAAATCGGTAAAATATGCTGTCAGATTTTAAGGAGACCAGCAACACAGGTATGTTTTTGTTGTTTGTGTTCTGTGTGCATTCTATAGTCTTTAGGGTTACTTAACCAAACATGAGTGCATACAAACATAATTCTCAATTCATTTATTAGGTCGGCGCTCATTTTTCTCTCTTTTTCAGCATCCCTAAATGACTTTGTTTTCTCCTGTTGTGTAAACTCTAACCTGAACAGCAACTCCGAAAGAAAAAAAAAAAGGACAGAGAAAGGAAAGGCACTAGTGCACTGTTTCTTTAAGATAAAATATTCTACATCATAATTATCTCCTTAAGGTAGAAATATTAGCATATCCTCCAATCTTATTATCTGAGAAATTGCCTCATTAAGTCGGCAGCTTCCCCTTGTGCCCACCTTGCGCGCCATTGTCCATATTTCATCAGTGAAGCCATAGAGCTTGCAGGCAGTGCTGATTGGCAAGAGGCATATGCCTTCGAACGGGTCTCTATGGGGCAAAATGCCTGATACTCTCTCTTTCTCTTTAATGGCAGGAAGATCACCATTAATTCCACATGTCTCTGCTTCCTACAGAAAACTTCTGACCAAGTGGCCTCGTTGCTCCGTTCCTGTCCTCTTCTTGAGTCCCTCTTGCCCTTCAACCGTTCAACTGTTTCCTCCTTGTCTGTCCTTCATGTATGAAAGAGTGTCGCCTGTCATAAGAAGGTGCTCTATTGCAAACGAGGATCATGTCCCTTGGGGCGACATGACTCTGATGAAATCTTGAAATTTAAGTTGGTCATCACACATCAACACACAGATTTATCTACAATTTGAATGGCTACTAAGACACGTATGTTTTATGAGGTCTTTCAGTGGCAAAAGTATTTAGCTTCAATGACATCCATGTATATTAGATATGAGTTTAGCTTTAGGCGTCTTCTTTTTTTTCCCGTATCCTGTACTGAGCAAAACTCTCCATTCAATCTCTGCATACATTTACCCGAATAATCCAAATGATTACCAGCACAAATTACATGTTACTGCCATCAGATATTAATGAGATGCCCCAGACGATCTTTAACGACTTAATCGGCGAAGATTTAATCCATGAAATGACATCCGACACCCATGAATCCATAATGAAATCAGCTGTTTTAATCCCAGACAATAGGCTTCACAATCGTACAGTTTGTGGGAAATATTACAGCATGGCCTGAAGGATATCCATGTCCAAAGAAAAGAATACGGTTAGTATTTATACTTTATTTAGCAGAAGGTGCAAGATGCAGGTCCACTTGCTATAACTGAAATTTAATTGGTTTGAAGCAATCTCTCTTATGGGCAAGTGGGTTTGTAATTCATACGGTAATTGAATCTATTGCTCAGCTAAATGATTTTGGTGCTCCATCTTAAATAGTCCGCCCGCAGCATGGCTGTGAGCTATATTGTTCTGTTCTGGAGCGTGTTGGTAAAAGAGCACTCAATTGGCTCTAGATTGATTAACATAATGATAATTTAGTGCTCTTTTATAATGGAAATTTCTCAATGATTGTGCATTGTTTCATCATTGTAAAAAATAAATGCCCATAATATACAATTTTCCTGGTCTATGAGCTACAAGAAGCAAGTGGTGCATGCAATATAATATAATATAAAATGATAAAATCAGCTTCATAAGAAATGTAAAATTTGATAGTTTTACAAGTTAGAGGATTGTACAGAATCCTGAAATTGTTACTATGATGTGCATTTCAGGTTAAGGAGACCCTCACGAGAGAGGCAAGGCACTTTAAGCTAATTAAAGCGTAAAATGCCACAGGTCTCAATTAAGTGAGAATTTTGCGCTATTTGTTTAGGGTAAATTAGAGATGTCATACTTATCACCAACAGCATCATGGTTTTTTGGGCACACGTGTGTGTATCTGTAGCATGTGTGGGGCAGGTTGGTCGAGTCCTGATCTGCTTAACAGCCAATTTACAAAGGTCAGGTCCTATGGATCAAACCGTTCAGTAAATTGCACCTTCAAACTCATAAATGAGAAACAATCATCTCGTGAAAGGTCACCGAGACAGCACTGCGGATTATAATAATAAAGTAAGCCAGCCTTGCTCCTCCACTAATTTACTCGCAAAAGGAAGCCGGCTAAAGAATATAACCCTCCTCTGTGTCTCTGTATGATGCCTGCCTGACTTAGCAAGCGAGAAAGAAGCAGAGTATAAATTCTAATGAGGAGATGTTTATTCATTTCCACCTGCGTAGGGAAAGGTGATCATTTGGACAGTGTAAATAGCACGTATTGCATTTCATGCGCACAATATCCTGAAAATAAAACAATATGACACTGGATTTGCAAAGAATTTCACATGCTATGTATATATGACTGATTGCATGATTGCGGTGCTATTTGTGTCCCACTGATATGACATTTATAAATATGCATGTAAATTAAAGGTGAATTACATTACATAACACAAGTAGTTTCCTTGGAAACAAGTGATGTGAAAATTTCAGATAAACTTAAAACATTCACAAAACCAATCAATAATAATAATAATAATAATAATAATAATAATAAATAAAATACTCCAAAATGAATCCAAAAATCATCTTTTTTTTAATTATATTTGTGAATCCATTTAACATTGCATGCTTAAAACATAGTTTTCCATGAGTCGTCCATTATACTGTTGTGTATATGTATGTATTTTTGTGTCCCACAACATTCACTCAACTCTGATAACAGCAGGGGAAGAAAAAGCACAGATAAGTTATATTTAAGTTAAAGTATAGATAATAAATAAAAAAAAACAATACTACTGAATGAAAAGTAGAGGTACTCGAATATTAAAAATGAACGTTAAACATTTTAAGCGTTTTTAAGTGATGAAATTAAGTAGGTCACGGCAGATGATGAACTGGCATGATTCATGATTAGTTTTAACACTTATGAGTTTGATTGGATGCTTTAACATAAAATGTAAATAAAATAATTATAAAATGCACAGGAGCCCATTCTATCGCTGTATAGAGTACAGTCTGTGGCTGAATGGGAGAATAACGAGATCTTTGAGATGTGTAACCATTACTTGAATGTCTGTATAAAAATAAAGTGAGTTTTTTTTTTTTTTTTTTTTTTTTTCAATTGCAATAATACTAAATTAAAGTATGAATACCACAAAGTATAACTTAAGTATAGCAATAAATCTAAATTTGAGTATTTTCCTCCATATATTCCATAAATCACATGACATCTGGATCATCCAAATTTCCTGAAGATTATGAGAAGTAGAACAGTAAGCGTTCTTCTTCTTTTTTCAGTGACATTGTGATATTGGCTGCCAATGTCACTTCAAACGTTCAACTCATTCACATTCACCTACATTATAGCCTGAAAGTAGGTTATTAATTCAATTAAATTAAATCATTAGAATGTCCTTAATGTCCTCATGCCATTAGCATAAATAATACATTTATTTTATTTGCTAATTCTACTCTAAAAACATTCAAACACATTTTGAAGCAAAATGCAACCGATGCCAGCAGATATTGTTGCTTGAGATGGGTTACCATATTTTGTGAATGGTTAAATATATATATATATATTTTTTACTAGTTTCTTAATGTTAAAAATGTCTTTAAAAAATAAATACATTTTACGTTTTAAGAGGGACAAGGGATAAATAGCACCCCAATCACTGAATCACCACATACAGTATATATGAATATAACTTATTACTTTATTAACCATTGAAAAGCTATACTCATTTATTTGTATATGTATGTGGATTTATTGTACTACACTACTTGAGAACTTGTGTAGAATGACTAGAAATAAGAAACTTTATGGCACCATCTAACTCAATTAAAACAGCCCGGTGACGTTTATTGAAGCAAACCCAAAGTTCAGCAGTATCAATAAGCCAGCCGTGCAGTCTGTGCCAAGAGTCTGATTACTTCACATCATCAGCCAGTGTCCATAAAAATATGACCTCATCACTAGCGTCTCTGATCTCTTACTCTGGACCACATCCAAGGCGTGCACTTTTAATGATATCCATAAGACTGCTGATCTAGGACCTCGTCTTCCTGCAGTCGTAGTCCCCATCTCAGAATAAGCTGCAGTCGAAAAACTGATTCAGAAACAACACTGCTTCGCCATGACGATTCACACATCACGACCTGCCATTCGCAGCCTGGTGGAGTGAGAAAGGAGGGGAGAAATGGGACACTTTGCCAACCTAATTAAGCCTGCGGAAGGATCTATATGTCCAGGGTTAGCCAATTACAGCCTCATCCATATGAGTGTGTTAAAAGTAGTTCTCTTGGGAGAACTCGGTACGAGGCCAGAGAAGCTCTGACAGGGTGTGCACATACAGCAGACACCGGTGGGGTGTGACGGTGTAATGTTCTCATGGTACATCAAGAGGAAAAATGAAAATGAAAGACAAAAAAAGAAACAGTTAAGACAATCGTTTTATTGGAATATTTGGTAAGTACATTGAAAGTAATAGGAAGGGCATGTATTATGAGAGTATGCATGTATGTACTGACTCACTGACTAATCCTGAAAGTTTAAGCAATTTAATTATAACAATAAAAATCAATGTGTCACAATTAATAGTTTATATACAAATAATAAAATACGGAATATAGTATATACAGTATCCTATTATTTGTATATACAGTTCGGTCCAAACATCTGAGACCACGTTTCAAATATGATGGTTTTTTTTTTTTTTTTTTCATTTAAAACTGGAAATACACAAAGTTTTAGAAAAAATATAGAACAAAAAATGGAAATGTTCAATAACTTGAATATTCACTATTCTGGACAATTTCTAGGTCATTATTAAACTGTAAGCAAATTTGTCATACTGACCATGTTATCTCTTTGTACGACTCTTTATATAACTTTGTAAGGTTGGATTTTCCTTGAGTCTTATCCCTTTCCCTGAAGAGCATTTTTAAATGATTCTTTCTACATTTACATTTACATTTACATTTATTCACTTAGCAGATGCTTTTATCCAAAGCGACTTACAAATGAGAGATACAAGCAAAGTGATATCAAGCAGGGAACAATACAAGTAGTGCTACT
>JAFFST010049851.1:273201-284443 GCA_022414735.1 Noturus placidus
TTGCTCTTGAAGCCAGACTGCTTGGTGTCCAGGAGATTGTTCTGTGTGAGAAAATTAGAGAGTTCTAACATGGATCATCTGGTTTTACACTTAACTTGGGGAGTCCAGAATCCAACTCATGCATGCACATGGTCAATAAAACAAAAGAGGTATGTACCAAATACTAAAAAATTCTGACACTTATCTGATGATTCTACTTGTCACTCATGTTTTTGCTGGTAAGGTCATTTGTAATGAAAAATCTGATATTAAATTATAAAAGATTGTACAATAGAATAATTTTCTAAAGTCTCAGACTTTTGGACCCCAGTGTAGGTGCGACGTACTGCTTCAAATGTTTTGCAAAACATGATAGCTTACTATTTAGAGATGAGAAAAAGAGCAACATGTCCACATTAACTAATAAAATACTTCTCTAAACTTCAAACTACCTAAAGACCTACCTCTTGAGACATATCTAGGATAACTCGTTATGTTTTTCTGTCCTCATTTTGCTTGTCTTCTGTAATATCTTTTGATTTTCTGAATTTATTGGTGCCCTTTGGTCTGAATTTGCACTTTATTTTTGTTACTTATTGCCTTTTAAATGACTTCTTGGCTTTCAGAAACTGCTGTGTCTATGAATGATGAATTAAACTATTATTTGTCATTGTCACATTGCCATTTGTAGGATGGGTTTTTTCACCACTCCTGTGATGTTTACACTTCATTTTGGTGACTTTAGTGAAATTGTTTTTTTCTTTTTATGTATTTATGTACAGTATCTTACATGGATATGAGTAAAAAGAGAGTTGATGCTAGGCCCACAAAGGCGTTTACATGTCCTTGTGATTGTGTGGGAAGAAGTTGCGAGATGATTTGCAAGTTGACATCAAACAAATCTGAGTCATTTAAAGCCTTTTATAAGCCTCAAATCCTGATCCTGCAGAAAAATCACACTTAAAACTTTTTTTTATGACATGTCTGTTTGACACATGTTCTAAACCCAGAAAGATTTTGTAAAACACTTCTTCAACGCCATCTTAAAGTCACATGGGCCTCAGTGCAGCAATAAAGTAGTGATTTGAACAGAGGGCACTGGTAAACGGAAAACGCCAAGTACTCTCCTGAGCCAAGCATAACGGTCGACAATAAAACATGCCACATACAGATTGGAATAATCACACATTTGAATGATTGAATTCTCCCAAAGCCCTTGTGTTAGCAACACTTATATTTTCTTTTGCAAGACCGGTCCCTGTGATCAAATGTAACTCAAAATGACTCTCCAGGTGTATCTGTTCACCACTTGCCACTCGCCTGTCAAGCGGGGGGGGGGAATAATATTTAATTTCTCTGCCTGTCTCAAATGCTCCTGGAAGCTATTTGTACAAATGTTGAAGGAGAAAAGAAACGATTGCTTAGAGTGCGCAGTCAGCAGGGGGGTGACATGAACACAATAGGTTTGGTCAGGGGGGTAATTGCAGCTCATTGGGGTGTCAGTCTGAGGTGCGTTCATTCGCCACAGGCATTCTGCAGCATTCTAAGAAGAAGGGAGAGAAGTAGATAGCTTTATCCCTCATACCATCCACACATAATCCATGGAGACCACTAGATGGGCAACAGGGGGCAATATTGAGTTACAGTAAACCGAGCTTTCATCATCCTTCACTCTCTCTCTCACCCTTCGGCAAGGTAGCCCAAGGCAGCTGTGTGGCAATCCTGCTCTCTCTCACTACAACCAGATGAAGCTGGCAGGGGTCCAGGCGGCCAGTGTGGCTGGATTAATTACACTTTTTCAATTAATGCTCTAACAACGAGCTGCTACGCGTTCTGATGATAAGCTCATGCCCAGTGAAGCCGATGGGAGAGATGTGCGCTGATGACATTATTTGTAGAGAAGTTGAGCCACATGACTACAGGTCCATAAAGTTCTTCAGGGGGTTACAGAGCCCTGTGATTATTACTCACATACAAACAGCATCATTCTCAGAAAACCTTCATGTGAATTTATCAGTCCTGTGATTTATTTATTTTATCATCTTGATAATGAACTCACACTAGTTGACCTGTAACAGGTGAAGAACTCAAAGCTTAGTCATTTTTCACTAACTAACTTCTGATGGCTCAGGACTCATGTAAGCTATTAATGTTAAAAAATATAACTCAAAATATAAAAGATTTGTCTGGAGAGTATATCTGTATATCTGAAATGAAAATTTATTTTTATAAATAATTTATAAATGTGTGATGTAAGTACTGAATACTTTGCTGTAATGTTTGGGCAATTCTCATTTATTGCACAAAAAAAGCAGCACTTAACATGATTTTTATTTTCACTTGCCCTAATCAGAACAGTCCATTTCATTAGACACTCTTAAAGATCATAGGAATTAAAAGTGTGTTAAATTAAAATATGCGCTTTGTCCATGTACTGTACAACATCATCATGGGAGGATAAAATATTGCGACGTAGGGCAAGGTTTCTGTATGTTATTTCAACTCCATGAAAAGAGAGAGAGCGAGAGAGAGAGGGGGGGAGAGAGAGAGAGAGAGAGAGAGAGAGAGAGAGAGAGACCCCTACTGCCCTCTATCTATAAGACTGAAGGGCTGAATTCAACCCCCCCATTAAAGTGTTAAAAAATTTAAATAATAAAAAAAATGGAACGTTCTTTTTAATTAAAAAGGATCCTAATAATCCACATCATATTATATGGCGCAGATTCATCGGTCAATTTAATAACATGGAGCCTTTTGGATCTTAATATCTTTGGAAACAGGTTTCCTTCATAACTGAGGGGCTTTGTTAATTACACACCGGGCCTAATGATTCTGAATATTCAGTGGCTCTCGATGTTTTGATAAATGGGCTTCCACCAAGATTTATTCCTAATTATCTCATTTGTCTTTCTCCATTACTTTTTATAGCTTAAATTTATGAAGTCATTAAGACGTTAGTGGCCCTGATAATGATTAGGAGAAAGAATTGTATGAAAGTGAATTATATGAAAATGATTATGGCTGAAGGAGTGTTTAAAATGGAGCTGCAGAGGAAGTGGCGCAGGCTTTGTGTGAAGGTGCGGGGGCCCTGATGCAGACGGAAATAACGGGGATTAAAACATCTTTGTCATCGCTTGCACACGCTCCCTCTCTCTCTCTCACTCTCTCTTTCTTCTTTCTTCTTTCTCTCCATCTCTCTTCTGTTCTCTTGTGCGCATATTCATCTCTTAATGTCGGCTCACACTGCTGTTAGCTCTATTCTCTTTGGAACCAGAGATGAGATCGGTCTTGGGCGGAAAAATAAAATAAAATAAAATAAGTAGGGGATTATTTTTAAAGTGGCCTTTTGTGCCAGCACGTTTGTTTCATTTCAGCCCATCTTTGAAGACGAAATGAAACACATAAATACAGGCCATTACATCTGCATTTGGGCTTCTTTTATTATTATTACATTTTTACTGACTTGAAGCTTCCAGACCCACAAGCAAGCAGTGACATTTATTACTTATTTTCTCTCTCAGCTGCTTATCCCCAACCCCCCATCCCCCCCCCCACTTAATTACACAGTGGGCGTGACCAGGCCTTCCATATGTTGTTTCAGAGTCACTTTTTGTTTACACATCTGTTACGGTCAGCAGTTGGACGTGGAAACTCTGGTCAAGCCATGCGTTTTATTTTTGAGAAGCTTCAACAAGCGCTTCTCGTATTCACTTGAAACCATAATTGGCAGAGGAAGATAATTGCTGGAACACACACTAACATACTGCGTACTGGAAGACACACAGGATACAAAATGTTCCAAAAAGTAATATAAGTAGCATTGGCAGGGTCTCTAGAATGCCTAAACTTGTGTCGGTGCGTGTAGGTGTGTTTTTATTTCTTTCTGGAGACCGCCAATGTCTCCACAACGGTAGTTAGATCTGATAGTTTTGACCTTGTTTGGACCTTTCGCTGGTCCCCATGAGGTAAACTGCAATAAAATTAACTAAAAGAGACAAAATGTTTGCTTTTTGGTTACTGAGTTTAAGATTAGTTTTAGATGTAGATGTAGGCACAGCATTAGTTAGCTGCTGTAATAATTCTGTCATATATGGGGGGTTCGGGGAGTGTGGATTGGTGTGTGGGTGGAGGGCGACTGGACGAACTCCTGTCCGCTGTGAGACTTCTCAGTGGGGAGACCAACTCCTCTGTGGTGCCTATTCTCTGCGGCTCCCTCCCTTTCATCCTTGCGTTGTCCACAAAGAAAGACAGATCTGAAGAGGCTACACTTAATTAATTATTTAATTATCTAATCAAGGCAGGATGAAGAGCATCTCCTTACACCAATGTTAATTATGGAACAGCTGGGGCAGGGTGCTGGAGGAATACTGAAATGAGGCCTGGCATGCTCTCATTTTTCTTCTTGCTCTCCCACACACTCTCACTCGTGGGCAAGCTGCTGGCCAGCAGGGAGCGCAGGGCCTCCGCTGGAACGCTTTCAGAAAAAGAATTGGACATGATTTTACTGGCATTATCCAATAAGCCTGTATTGGGCAGTGCTAGATCAGTGGGCATGTTTCTGTGCTAGTGACCAGGTTATGAATTCAGACCCTAGGACTGCCTGAGAGCTTTTGTTTGGCTCTTGAGCAAGGCCCTTTACACTCAACTTCTCAGCTCAGTACTTGGATTAGACTCTGCCAGATTTGTAAGTCACTTAGAGAAAAGTGCCCACTATATAACTGGTTGTAAATGTAATGTAAAAAGTATCGAAATATTCTGCGATGAAGAGTAATGGAGTCCACTCATGTAGCCATTCAGCCTATTTACTTTCATACTAACAATTTAGGTTTGCATATGATTTCTTATATTAAAACATTACGATGTTACAGTAACTGATAATGTCTTCATACAGAGTCAACATCTTCAATTCTGATCTTCTCAACAAATCAAAAGCTTTAACATGACTTTTTTACCACCCAGAAGAGTGTGTGAGAGAGTGTGAGAGGGCAAACAAATTAAACAGGAACATGGGATTATAAGAGGGGGGAAAGGATTTGGGTGTAATAGAGTGTTAGCTTTTTTCATAATGAAAAGGTAATAAGACATTAGTTCTTTAATATGAAGGAGAAAAAAAGGAAATGATAAGCAATTTATTCTCATTTGGACATTTGTATCATTAGGCAGTTGTTAAACTGTTTTAATTAGCCATATAATACCTGATCGAGTGTGTGTATTTTTTGCACTTTAAACTCAGTTAAATTGGGCAAGAGAAAGTTATTTGGCACTTCTACTGACTCACAGTGTGTATTATTTTGACAGATCTGTGTTTATATGGACCTGTTTCAGCTAGCGTCCTACAATAGTCCAGCTACTGACTAATGTGTGTTTTTCTGTATTGTATGCATTTAAAACTCGGTTAGATGTTGATCAAGAGTAACGCAATCATGACATTTGCTGACTTTAGTGTGTATATTTTGTTTAATGAATATTTTTAACTTTTCATGACTTTTGACTCTTTAATTTTTGACATGTTAGCTAGCATGCAACAATGGCTAATGGTGCATGTTGAATTATTCTCTTTTTTCTGCTTTTTTGGTTAAATTGGACAAGTTAAAAGATCTACAGTATTGTACACATGCAAAGAAATACATACAGAGCAAAGATACCTTCAAAATAATGAAATGACATGTTTCTACATGAAATAAAATATAATGTAAAGATCAGTAAACACTTTAGTAGTAAAGTAGTAAAGGAAACAAAGTGAATATTTGGTGTGACAAAAAAAGTAGCCTCTGGTACAATTAATGCAGGCTTATAAGGAAATGAGCTGTAAGTTTTATTGAGTATCTTGCAGAACAAGTCACAGTTCTACTGTAGACTTCGACTGTTACACTTGCTCCTTAATTTTGCAGCAAAACCCAGCAGCCTTCTTTGTATTTCTTGTCTAAAAAGTGGTCTCTTACATGATATGCTGCTTACTTGAATGACATACAAACATTTTTCTGTTTCATTGAATTCTGTGCTCGAAAACTAATGTTTGGGAATCTAAAATGGTTCTTATACAGACATAATAATGTAGAAGCCCTGAAATAAAAAATCTATAACAAAGTCTGTACTAAAAAAAATAGGGTGTCTAAAATTTTTGCACAGTACTGTATATGGATAATATATATGAAGCATTTATTCTCATAACACTTCTGCAGACATAATTTTTTTCAGAATCACAAATATTTTAGGCATGTCCCAAACCACATTTTACTGTACTAAATATTATATTGGTACACCTACCAGAGTGAACACTTTCCAGGATCTTACATCCCAAAGCTTTAAACATATAAGATGACTTATAACCAGATCTAATGTACAAGTGTAATTTAGGTCATAGTGTATTATAAACAGTAGGTTTTAATTGTTATGCATGTTCTATGCATTAATGTGAAAATATATCAGGTATTGTTCTCTGTTGACCTAACGTACACTCAGTTCTGTCAGTAGAAACAACCTAAATACTTAAATCACTTAAATACTAAATCACTTAAATACACAGTAAAAACACTAGTCATCTGGTGAAAAACTACCCGAGTAATTACTTTATAAAAGTCTTTATATATCTTTACAATTGACACAACTATTCTGAAAATGTTGTACATGTGGGAAATACATTGTTGAACAATTCTGTTAACTATCAAAGGGAGCTAAGCTAAAGTGAACACCACCTCCATCATCAACAGCTTATAACAAAAGGTAAGATAAACTGGTTGGCTAAATTAGCAAAATGCTATTGGGGTTTCAGTAGCTTGCTACATTCCTTAGCTAGCTAGCAAGCTAATGTTAAATCATACATGTTTATAAATACATATTCAGCTCGAAATTATGTGCTTTTCACCAGTGTTTCTTAACTGGTGGGTCACGACTCAAAAGTGGGTCGCAGACACTTTATGATGCTGAGAAGAAAAAAATACATAACTAAAGGCAAACAATGAAACGTAACAAAATGGAGAACCATGGAGGAATATGACAATAAAGCAAATTATAGTTTCAAAAAAAGTGAAAAATAATAATAAAAAAGGAACGCTCACTGTAGCTGTTGCCATAGGCATAACAAATCTGGTCATGTCATGTTGTGCATCCAATTAAATTGTCAATTTTGAAAATCTAAAGAAGTGATCAAACACACGTGCACTGTTCAGGTCTAAGCATTTCATGCATGCTACAAACTTGCTCATCACTCCATGACTCGATGTCCAACATAAAATTTGGGTCCTGAAGTAAAACAAGTTGCCTTATGCATTATCCTTTCTGTTACCTATAGATAGCACTTAACACAACAGGCAAAAGCTTCCTTTGAAGCATTTAAAATGGAAGATAGCTGATAAATTGGACCATGGTGCTAATCTCTCTCCACTGTCTCAGACATCGCCGCTGCTGCAGACTAAAGTATTTGGGGCTGAACTGTAAACTTAAGGCAGGAAGTTTCAACCCAAGGCTTTATTTTCATTGGGTCTCGAACCATTATACAACGTGTAACTCTGTAACTTTGATTAAAAAAAAAATAAGTGCAGTGAAATTATATGTTTTATTTTGAAAAAAAAGTGAATGTATACGTACTTTGCTTTAATTATACTAAAAATAATTCACTTACAGTAAACCATGTACTCAGGTACTATAACAAGAACATGTGGAGTTTGTTACTTACAAGCACTAACACAGGTAGCACATACTGTAAACATCATGAGGTGTGAATGACACCATTGGGAACCATTGCACAAAATGTTCATTGACAAACCAATTATAATCACACACACACACACACAAACACACACACACACAGTATATACAGATAGATTACAGTGTAATATCAGGGACTGAAAGAGTTCACAGACTGGAGTTAGTGTTTTGGAGAAATGATCTTGTGAGTATAACCGTTTAGTTTAACTGCAATTTTTATGCTTTTACAAAATTTCTTGACATAGAAAGGCTTAGGTGCAGCACTTAAGTGTTTTTACGGAGCACTTTGAGCCAGATGAACATAAAAATCCATTTGTTTTCATTAAATCTCAAACATGTTATTTGTTGGAATGATTCGACTTTTGACTGTAAGTATAATAAGTATTGCCAGCTTTCTTTCACAAATATATTAAGAATAATAGTCAAAAACAACTTAAAACTTAAAATAACTTAACCCAACCACCACCATCCCTAAGCCCTCTGAAAACCTAGAGAAAACCCTGGCTTGTGATTTTTTCATTTGTTTACAAATCCAAAAACTAAAAGTTGTTTGTACCTTTTTCCATCATCAGGCCTAGTTGCCTTGTTTTACATTTGCTGATTCCCCCCCAAGTAAAACTAGACAGTATACAGGCACAATGAAAGAATGAAAAGAACTTTTACGGTACATGGATTCATACACACCAGTTAAAGTGGGAATTGTTGCAGGCAAACACAACACATCTAGGAATTTTTATTATACATTTTAAGAAATATTTTTATGAAAAGTACGTACCGATATGGTAGCCATTTCAACCTTCTTAATCTACTTAACGTAGAGACTGTGAACACACACACACACACACACACACACTTCCTATTTGGCAATGTTGTCTGGTAAATATTTAGAGGGGAAAGTAAATCTTACTATGGTAAGGAAAACCCTGCAAGCCCTTTTTTCATTTTTGATATTTGGTTCTTAACAGAATATGACAAGAACATTGATTCAGATGGGATTGGATCCTGTCTCTTTGTAAAAACACATTAGTTTTTAAAATTGTTTTGTTTTGTTTTAGTCTAGCATTTTTTTTATTCAATATGTTAGAATACTAAATTTTGTTGCAAGTGTGTTCAGGATAATTTGACCATGTAACTAGACAATAATTATTATATTATTAAAAGCTTCAAACTATAAAGTATCTAATTTATATATATATATATAAATTGTGCAAATTAATGACACTGATGATGATTGAAGTCCAGAAAAAACATACTTGTTAGATTAAATGAATTTGCCAAATGACCAAGTAACATCTCAAATAAAGTGCTTCGCAATAACACAGTATGTTGGGCACTTAGGGTTAGGGTAACCCTTTTCTCCTTCATATTAAAGGACTAATGTCTTATTACCTTTTCATTATGAAAAAAGCTAACACTCTATTACACCCAAATCTTTTCCCCCCTCTTATAATCCCATGTTCCTGTTTAATTTGTTTGCCCTCTCACACTCTCTCACACACTCTTCTGGGTGGTAAAAAAGTCATGTTAAAGCTTTTGATTTGTTGAGAAGATCAGAATTGAAGATGTTGACTCTGTATGAAGACATTATCAGTTACTGTAACATCGTCTCTACGTTATTGATGATTATATACAGTATATATATATATATATATATATATATATATATATATATATATATATATATATATAAATTGTGCAAATTAATGACACTGATGATGATTGAAGTCTTAAAAACATACTTGTTAGATTAAATAAATTTGCCAAATAACCAAGTAGCATCTCAAATAAAGTGCTTCGCAATAACACAGTACATTGGGCACTTCAGGAACATTCATGTTACATAAGATTACAAACATAAAAATGCAAAAAAACAAACAAACAAAAAAAAAGTCCACAAATGACGAAATAAATAATAGTGGGTGTTATAGTGCTGAGATATGAAATTGCTGAAATAAATCTCATTCTGATTAACAGATCTTGGGTTTATTACTAACTAACTATCACTGAAAGTTATTGTGTGTATTACAAAGTGATAATAGTTTTCTCTGTCACATCAGCATTGACTAAAAGTACAAATATGCTAGCTTGGCTGAGTAAGAGACACTTTAGCGTTCTGATTATTATCGGATGGGAAAGATTCCCAGAATCCTTCAGCATCTTGTCTGAGCCAGGAAGTTAAAACATAATGTAATGTATCAAGAAAGATGAAGATGCAAGAGAGCTCTTTTTCTCAGATGCACACACATACACACAAACACTTGCAACTGAATTAATTTCAAAGTCTGTCGAAAGCATGCCAGGACACGTATGCTCTTCTTGACTCGCCACAATCGATCCATTCTTTTTGATCTCCAAACAGGTGGAGTGGGTTTGTCAGTTTCTCATCATTTTGGGTATGGCATTGCTTTTTCCCCATTGTGCACAGCCAAGCTTACCACAAAAAAAATAAAAAATACAAAGAGAAACACAAGGCTTCTGTCAAAACTGCAGCTTTGTCTGCTTACCATGGAGATGGGGATTTTTTTGTTCCTGACACAAAACAAACAAGCACTGGATTATCTCATTTTTAAGTTCTTGAGATGAGAACATCCCAGCTATGCCTCACTACATGTACTCAAATAAAAGATGTGTCACTCACTTGTAACCTGATACTGAATGCTATTGTCATTCACTCTTAGCAGAGTGGATCCATGTTTGCAAGGTGGTAATCTGTAGGTATAATAATGGGTGTGTATCTGTTTAGTGCTCCAAATATTTGTATACTATATCTATAGTACTGTATATTCAGATTTAAATCTGAAGTGAAATATGAACCCTACCACTATGTCCCTAGAAACTGTGAAAAATACTGAGGGAAAACCATACAGGTAAAAATGCCAGCATCATCAGCATGGTCTGTGAATTCTGGCTCTGACAGTTCCTCAACCTCAGCTACGTCAACTGAGTTAGTAATAGTCTCAACTAAAGATTTACGAAGAACTATTTTTGAAAAGTCCTGCTTGTGCTATGATTATTTCTGTTTTCACCTGCTAGCAATATTTCCACTAAATTTAGTTGATTTGATTTTCCAAAATATAAACAAACTCATAGCCTGATTTAAACCACCACAATGCTAATCAGGCAGTTACTAAGGATGATAACACATTCATCTTAATGAGCTTCATTGCTTGCACCTGCATCAAAGTAAAAACTTCCATTCACTCAACATTTTTGTTGCGTCCCACAAGCCTAAAATTGTATTTGTATTCAGTTACATCACTAATGGACAATGGAAAACATGGAACTGCTTTTGGAGAAGCAGTTTACATATTTAGTTCAGGACCCACTCACTAAATTTTGCAGAATCAGTTTGGTAACTAGACTTTGGTATAAATGGTTATCTTGACAAACTTGAAGTCAAACACTACAACCAACTTCATTGCATGCCTCTTCCTGAAATGGTTAGCCATGGACAACCCAGTGAATTCATTTGTATAGCGCTATTTGTATTTTATTTGTATAGCGCTTTTTACAATAGACATTGTCACAAAGCAGCTTTACAGGATTAGAAACACAG
>JAFFST010049853.1:28768-46268 GCA_022414735.1 Noturus placidus
CCATAGGTGTGTGAGTGTGCTCTCATTAGTAAGTCGCTTTGGATAAAAGCGTCTGCTAAATGAATAAATGTAATGTAATGTAAATAAATGTAATTTTACATTTTGGCTCAGTTCGGTTTCACAAGACAACATTTCATAGCGTACCAAACTGACTTTATGCAAGTCACATCTGAGTAAACGGTCTTCTTATTGGTTAGAGTGCGCCCGTTTATGTTACCGGGGTTCCGCCCATGGTGGTCATCCATCAAGATGGCGTCCTTACTACTTACCACAACTCGGCCGATAGTTTAAAAACATCCGATGATCAGGGCCGATTAGATCCTGTCAATCAAAAGAGGGCGGGAAAACACATTGATTGCGTGCTGTGTGTAAAGAAGATTGCCAAAATTTTACACCAGAAGTGAGCAGAAGTGAAGCGGGAGTTTCGTGGTCGAGTACCCCTTTGAAAGATTTAAATGAAGATGAGTTGACTATGTTTTTACGCAGTTTTGAAAGTTGTGCATGATCGGTCTCGGAGGTCCTACTTCTGGATGAAGCTCTCATCTACTCCAAATCCAGAATGCTGGGACAAAGGCTTCTTCTAAGCCAAACAGATTACATATAGATCAATAATTATCTCTTTAAGAATATCTGCTGTTACCCAGATGAGGATGGGTTCCCTTCTGAGTCTGGTTCCTCTCAAGGTTTCTTCCTCTTAACACCTTACGGAGTTTTTCCTTGTCATTGTTGCCACTCAGTGGTTTGCTCAGTTGGTATAATTTCTCACCTTTACTATGTGTATACTGTGTTTATATTCCTGTAAAGCTGCTTTGAGACAATGTCTGTTGTAAAAAAGCGCTATACAAATAAAGTTGAATTGAAATTGTATTGAAAAAGTTCAGAAATATGTTCATCAGACCAAATTTGAACAAGGCATTTTACCAAGTTTTTGGTCAAAGTTAAACCGTGATTCATGTTGCGAGCACAATTCTTACGCAACACAGTTTCCATCAAGCATTGCTATACATGATGGTTCCTTATTCCATTGGGTCGGATTGCTTTCTCACCACATTTGGAATCGGGCCGAGTCCGTCTCATTCAGGTGGTCTTGGACAGAGTGTTTTGGTGCAGATCCGAGTGCGATTGCCGTGTTCTTCACGATCCGAACCAAGTTAGAAAATGCACCATGTTTTTAAACAAACGCTCCAAACGAGCCAGGTATGAAAACACCTTATATGCCATCTAACTAAACCAGTTGCTCTCTAACCACATCTGAACCTTTTAAACCTGAAGTGTTTCAAATTAAACATGGATGATAAAAAAAGGTTTAAAAAAATTAAACAATACAATGCCTTGGTAAAATGGTGTGTTGGAACAGCACAACATCAATTACCACGTCACACCCTGAATGCTCCTTTAACACCAATAATACATGTTTCACACCATCAAAACATCTGCCTATCTGTGTGTACACTTGATAGACGCAATTAGAAGCACGATAATTAGCTGAGAAGCCAAGAGAAACCTCGAGGAAGGAAGTTCCATGGATCAGTAATCCTAGCTGTAAAAATCCATGCAATCAATGCTATCAGGTATGCAAGAGCAGTGGAGAGGTCAGGCCCTGAGAGATGTATAGGATGAACGAATGAAACTCAGGCCTGAGCATAACGGTCAGGGCAAATAGCTGTAGATGACATGGTGTTAATTGGAGCTTGGGGAAAGTATTTATCAGAGTGTGGGAGTGCGAGTAGAGTGGTGACCTCTGAAGGGATCATAGAAGACCAAATCAATTGAAGCATGTCACGAAACGAGGTCTTTAGCCGATTAGCATATGCGCATGGGCATGGCATTTCCAAACCAGATTACTAGGTTAAGTCCATGGATTCTGTATCAGTAAAAGCTTAGACACCCCCTACATATGGTTCAGGATACAATCTGTTAAATAATAAATGAAATATTCCTCTGGTACTGAAAAGTCTAAGAAAAAAAAACACCAATATAAATTTAAAGTCAAGCATAACGTCAAATATAACGTAACTTTCAGCTGTCTGTCGAAATTTCTACTGTTAACAAGTGTGTGCATGTAATAAAATAAAATCAAAGGTGGAAATCTAATTTGAAAACAACAGATCAACAACAAAAAAAAAGTGCTGTGCCAGAGGGGGGAAATAGTCACATCAATTTCCATAGAATGAAATGGGTTTCCCAAGATTCCTAGCTCCTGGGTTCACCTGTCAACTTTGATGAATCTTCAGCATCTGCCTCTGCTGCTCCAAATTACCGAGGCAATGCTGGAGATGGGGAGAAAGGGTGGTGGTGGTGGAGTGGGTGCAGCACTGCTTATGAGCGGCAGGATCAATCATCGGATCATTTACCTGCGAGCATTATTTGGCGAAAGCGCGAGAGCAATAGATCTACACCGGCGTAACCTAGCCGCACGTCACAGACACATCAGCAACAAATCGTCATTGGCATTCTATTTATGAGCCATCAAGCAGAATCAGATGGCACAGAGTGCTGGATCAAGTTGGACATGTGGCGAGGCGCTCTCAGCAGAACAAGCGTTCAAAAGAATTCATCATATTAAAAAAAAAAAAAAAAAGGCTGTTAGTTGTTGATTTGAATATCAAAAGGAGGCTAGAGCAAGACTTCTCGACTGTTCAAAAAACAATAAACCCTCCCATAGGTTTGCAGGCAGGTGTGTAATGATCAATTATTAAGGGCCTAGCTCAGGTTACTCCGGGCTGAGCGGGCGGGGCACGGCTTTTTAGGGCAAACCTGCAAATGAGAAAGAGCGCGAGAACTAGCGGGAATACTATTTACATAAAATTAACAGTTCAAAAGAATGAGTTCACACACCAATCAAACTTGTTAATTGACTGCCAATGGTGTGTCGCTGGATATACAACACAACTACATTATTCATCTTCGCCGTTGACAAGAAAGACAGTCCAATTTGCATTGGCGTCCAAAACCTGATCAGCAGTCACAACGGCCCGTGCATTTTTAATAGAGCACGGGGAGGCTGTTAATATTCATAGGGGTCAAACAATTGCATATTTCATTTAACTTTCTATAACCACCGGTGGTTTTCAAAACCATCAACTTCTGATGCTTTGGACCACATGGAGCTGAAAGAACAGGAAGAATTTAAGTAGTTGAAGCTCTAAGCACTAAAGTAATCAGGCTGCATTGAGTATTACCATTCTCCCGAGTCTGAAAGTTTGTGCACTTAACTGACGGTTTGTGTATTTACAATAGCGACACTATTTATAGTTGCAAACGCATCAAGCAACTCAGTGAAGCAAAAGCAATATTTCACCCCGTGCTTGAGAGTAATTCCCTATCCTTGTGCAGTGCTGGCCTCTTTAGCATTAATCAAATGGGTGTTTTGGCTTCATGCTTTATCGACCTTTATTCCTTGGCTTGAACACTATTACTTCTCATAACGCCAATGACATGTCAAAAGGTCAGGCAGCTCCAAGGTCTCTGTCGGGATGCAGGCAGTAACACATATGTAAATGTTCTCTCCGAGGCTGCACCCAGGACTCGCATGACATCTCCCAGCACTCCAACACACTCGGAGCATTTTAATTGTTGGCTCCTGAAATCTCAGAGGCACAACAACTTTACATATTTGTGTTTGCGGCATGTGAAAAGGCAACGGAGGTGACCTTAAAGATTTCGCTGAGCGTGTTATTTCTGGCAGACAACAGCCTGGACCATACTGGCTAAAGTGACCTGCTATTGATGATCAGTCAACTTACTCTCTCAAGCCAAGGGCATGGTGAGGAAAAAACACATCCGTGCACTGTAAGATATGCTAATGGTTTCATTTTGCCACTGAAACCTCATGCATAATTAAACCCAAGCAACAGGGGCATAAAACCATGTGCATGCTGACTGACCACTCCAAACCATGTGATACTGCAGCGGGAGCGTGGTGTGTATTAGGGATGTAACCAAATATGAATACATATCTCGGATTGAACAGAAAATGTTTTGTAAACTGATAGAAATGCAGATAAATCTAGGGGGTGCAGTGTAGCGTGGCACAAATGTTCACATGGCATTTGGTTGAGACTCGAGCTGTGCATCGGGACTGGGATCCTGCGGAACGCAACAAAAAAAGGTGCAAGAACAGGAGGATTTTACTGTCCGATATGAAGCTCCATGTTCAAACAAAGACCACGTTCACTGACTCATTCATTAATGTAAACCGGCAGTGCTACAGTATGTGATGCATTTACAGCATCTTTAGTAACTGCCTGGTCATGTTTGCGGTGGTTTAAACTGCATATTTATAGAAAATATCACTGGCCGGTACAAATAAAAGTAACCGGATCAGAGTAAAAAACAGTCAAGAGCACATCTTTAATTGAGATAAATTATGATGAGATCTCGAGTCATGTAACTCAGGTTGAGGAAGTGTCTGAGCCAGAATTCACACTCCATGATGACAATGTTGGTATTTCTACTATACCTCTAGGGTTTTCCAGGTGGCAGGGCTCAAATCTGATTACTAAAACTTTCCGGCTTTAGTCATGCCCACATCCGGTTTAAATAAGAATACAGATAGAGATAAGTGTTTAACAGATACAGATACAGCACCATTGTGTTACACTGACTACGTTTACATGGACAGCAATAACCTAATTATTGACCTTATTTTGAGTAAGACAGTATTGTGATTAAGGTGTTTACATGAGTCGCTTTTAGAATACTCCTTTCATGTTCCTGTTTTACATGTTATAGAACATCGATCAATTAAAGGCACACGTCATTACGTCCCCATGCCATGCCGTCAGACGTTCCCTCCAGAATTTCACGTATCGACATACAGTTCATTTTCGTTATGGGACCGTATACAGTTTTGGGTGTTAAAATTTACGAAAGCTTCAAGTGCGGTTAATTATTAGTCATGTTGTACGTGCAAATAGACGACTGCTTGATGCAGTGGGCTGCGTCCAAAATATATATATATATATATATATATATATATATATATATATATATATATATTAGCTGAAATACATGTATCTCTATACTATATAGTAGGTAAGTACGTGGTTTTGGACGCAGCTGTGCTCTTTGTGTTTGCAGTCAAACGATTGAGCACTGCCGTGTGTGTGCGTGTCCTGTCGCAAAATGAGGTGGAAACTCCCACACAACGCTAACAGTGTGAATATGGTGTGTACATGTCTGTAATACCCGTCCATAATTCAACTAAAACAGGAATACTCCACATGTCTTAATTTGATTTGTGTTTACTTCGAGAATGAGTTTAAGCAGATTAAGGTCATCAATAATGGCTAGTTTACATGCTAGTTTCTTAATTAGAGTATGGTTTTACTCAGGTTACTATCAGATTATTGTTGTCCATGTAAACGAACTGACACTGTTGATTTACTGGAGCTTTTAAACGGCAAAGTTAATGCATTTATTTAAGCAAATATGGAAATAAATTATTCTTTTTCCAATGATTTAATCAATTGTTGTACTGGAAGGCAGTTCACATATTTGACATCGTCTCGAATAGAATTTGTGTCTATCTGCTACTCCTTCAGCATTAGTGCACTCAAACTGAATCATGTTTAAAGATGGGAGATGATCACTGATGGGCTCATGGTGAGTTACGCCCTTAGGAAATGTGCATCCTCTGACACCTAATTTTAAACAAATGCAAAGCAGCAGAGGCTCAAACTCTTCTTTTTGAACCTGCATTTCAAAACAACCCATCCTTCCTTTAAAAGGCTTCTCTTGTTGTTCTGTTTTGTTATTTCATAGCCTGTGCTCTCCAGCAAGCATAACCCGTATATGCTCAACTGTCACACAATATCAGTGTTAAACAACGACATAAATAACAGCGCGAAATGCACAAAGACTGGCCACCACGAGGAACATCGTTCAGCAGTTCCTGCTTTTATATATATCAGGATGAAAGAACTACAAATGTAGCGCAGTGATAAATATACACTTGGGGGGGGGGGTTACAAGGAGATGATTGTGATGTATGATTGTAGGTGAGCTGCTAGTCTGAGAAAGCCGGTGACACTGGCCTCTTAACTCTGCTCGCTACATGTAGTTGTAAATACCCAGCTTCCCCGGCTGTCTGACCTCGACATGCCCACTTCCAGAGATGCCAGCTTGGATAAGTAACACTGTCATGTCGGTTTTTGTCATCTTTATGCTGATTGCTCTTCTCTATCTATGGACTGTTTGGCGTATAATCAAGGTCAGACAAAGAAGAGAAAGCTTAAGTGACACATCTTACACAAGAGGGATGTCAATGTAGCCATTAACAATTTTATTCTATGTAATGTACATTTTTTTTTCCTAGTTGAAAAAATATATCAGCATTCATTCATGTAAAAATCACTGTTTTAACTCCATAGCTAATAAACCTTAAATAAAGGATATGATTAGTCAATAAAACTGGATAACAAGACAAGCTCTGAGGCGATATGTCAGAGTGAGAACGAGGGCATGTTTCCATTTTGTATTGAGGCAAAACGCTGCCATCACACTGTCTCGACCTCTGCGTTTTTGACAAATTGGTTGTGAGGCTTTTTACGACTGATGCACAGATCGCAAAAATCATTTCTGCCAAGATTCCTCTATGACCTGCCCGTGGGACATGACACGCTCCTCAATGCGCCGCTCTATCAAACCTGATCTTTCCAGGACAATGCAAATGATGACAAATTCCATCCTCCCGCATTATGCGCTTTGCTGCTAATCTCCCTAATTCAAGAGTGCGCGGAGGGTTCTGCACTTTCAGCTGAGGGGCATGTTGTCTGACTGCATGACGCTGAAGCAGCAGCGTTTATCCCCACTGTTCAGAAACAAGCTCGCCGGCTCATCTCCACTTGCATTATTAAAAGAAATAAATGGTCGGTGTAATAATCTAATCCTGAAGTCAGTGCGAAATAATTCAGAATGTCATTTCCTTTCTAGTTTCTAGCTCCTGAGTATAAAAGGAACACCAAAAGACACACCGACTCCAAAGTGCTAGCGCAGGCTTTTTTTTTTATACTCTTGCAAAGCCAGGAATTTAAATATGTACAACATGAGTACACTATTGTCTTACTGTACCACTTTGTTTCATTTACTATATTATATTTATGTGTCCTTTGTATATTGTTGCTTCATGTTGTCTGAAGAACTCAGGGAATACCATTATAATCTCATTGTTTTGCACAGCAGTACAATGACAATAAAATCCTCTTCTGAGTAACGTCAGCGTGTCCCATCAGCCTGATCGGTGGACGTTCCTAGCATCATGAGGAAATCCTTCCGTACACTCGAGGTTACCCAGAACACACTGCTCAGAAAATGAGGATAACCTGCACCATAGTATGCACAAATGCAATGGAAGGAAGGAAAACAGTACAAAATACTGAGATGTCCCTTTTGAAGCAGCTTGCAGTTCAGCATCGTTTCAAAAGGTGGCAGTATGGCTGCATGAAAGAGACGCAGCCGCATCTCTCCGCAGATCACTCAAACCCCTGCACAATTAAAATCATTACAGCATGAATTCGAACTTATTCCAAATAAAAGTAACCTGGTCAATGGGGGTGATGATCTAATCGCCATTGGTTTCATATTAGCAATTAAAGCTGATTTTTGTCATGCTTCGTAATTCGGTTACATTTTTTTGTGTTTGGTAATTCTGAACGGGATTACTGCTTTATTTAAAATTCATGGACATGCATAAAGCAGTGTCTGGCTTATAGACTGATTTTCAGAAAAAAAAAAAAAAAAAAACATTTGCCTTATAAATAAACACATGCATACAATATATTTTGTCCCCATATATATATATATATATATATATATATAATTTCTCCGGTATAACAATTAAAATAATGTTTTCTGGCTTTTTTTATGGGTAATTACACATTAATGACCTATTAAATGATTACATATGGCTGAATATATATGGCTCAGTATAGTTACGGTTATTTACCAGAATGTCAACAGTGATGTTCCCATTGGCAGGAACTTACATGAATAATAAATCTCTACTAAATGTAACAGTGTGCTCCTTAAAACGAGACATTGTCTATTACTCATGCACAACACTTTTATATCAGTAGAATGGGCCGAAATGACAATGGATAATGAAAAATGAATGGCCGAGGTTCAAAGTTACAACTCAAACGAAGCCCTCGATGAGAAATTAATGACAACACGAGTGGCCAAAAGTAAATGGAACATAAATGTTAATATCATTGAGCCATCAGTTTTAGCTACTGCCATTAAAAACTAACATCTCCTTAATAAATTAAGACAAAACTGCAATGCTCGGCCACTGTTGCATGAAGACCCAATGATCATGTTTCACTGAAGGCACTTACTGTCAGCCACCTTATAAAGGAATGGTGAGATTACAGCATTTAAGGGAGCAGAGAAAATGGCCTAAAAATAGATTGTGAAGATAAAAGAGTCAAACGCCAATGGTACGAGACAAATTCCCTAATTCCAAAAGAACTATGGACGCCAATCCACCTGTGTTTCGACCATTCACTGGAGAAACCTTTCGAGTCGCACCTTATTTGTCCAACACTGAACTTCTCTCTGTCTGTGCACTTGTGCATCTCTCGGCTACATGTTCTGTCAGGTTTGGCTTCTCGTACTGAACGCAAACAGGGACTTACAGGTTCTCGTTTCCATAGTAATAGGATGGTCATAGGATGGTCCTCTTTTAAATGCCGATCAGACTGGACAGTATTGCTTGGTGCTTTCTGTGCGTGATAGAATCAAATCCATCCGCCCATCCATCCCTCCATCTCATTTGAATGTGAATATTCTTTGGCTAAAACACGTCTTCAAAATTGTGCTTGTCTCCTGAAACCCCGAATATGAAAATTTGTCACTGGCCTGTGATGGGTGGAACCTGTTTTGCAGTGGCACTGCCATGCATCTCGCTTTAGATGTGTGTTACCGCCGTGTGACAGTCCTCCAAGACCTGTCAACCGAGCGGAAGTGTAAACACATTCATCCACATTAAAGCCTCCATTACTGCCACGGAATTTTAAATGCACAAATCAATCTGTCTGTGTATATTCCGAGCTGAGGCTTCTTACTGATGAAAACAGTATTTAGAGTACTACAGCACTCAGGGGGAGTGGAGAGGGCATAAGCTTGAGAGAGCATACCTGAAAGGAACACGCCCTCTCCGTCAGGTTCAGGGGTGGCTGATGGTCACAGTCCCGATGCACTCCAATGTGTGTGTGTGCGTGTGTGTGTGTGTGTGTGTGTGTGTGTGTGTGTGTGTGGGCATGAACCAAGATAGTCAAGCACCTATAATACATGAAGAGGTGCTCAGAGGCAATTAGGCAGAGTTGTCAAGGCAGTTCCATTAGTGAAGGTGTGTACGGCAGGGGCGGGAGATCTTCTCTGACAGGTCCGGTCCTTCCTGTGTCCACAGCTGGTACAAGCTAATACCAGCCCTATCAATGGCGTGTGTCTGAAGCTAATGCACATAACATGGCTTATGGCTCCACACGACTGCTGCCATTGAGCTTCACCTTCAGCGGTGTCACAGGAGTGCATATATAATTACCCCTCCTCTCATACTACAGTCTACTGTCCTGCTACAAAACATCTCAGCATCCACACACGAACACAATCACAACCTGCTTAAGCATATTAATGGATTAATGAACCTTAAAGGAATGGTCAGTAGATTTTGGATTTGTTTGCTACAGTTCCCTATATTGAAACCCAAAAGTCAAACAAATACAGTTCGTCCATTCTGTGTTGCCTGCAAAGCCACGCCCGAGAAGCACATGACAAGGCTGGAATGCCTGAAAGCGAGAGAAAAAGGTTTCTGGATTGACAGGTAACATGAATGACACCTGAGGAGAGCCCCTTCGTGATTGATTGAATGTTTTTGATCCTGGGGCATTGAACAGACTGAAGATTTATGTCTACGCAGAAACTTTCCTGAAGCTGTTTCAAGGAAAACTTTGCGGAATAATGCAAGCTATGTTCTGACTTCACTGATCTCATCTTTAATCTGATCACAATGAGGGAAAAAAAGAAACTGCATCCATGCACTCAGGTCTGTCTGTTACATTTGTTTATTTTTTTCTAAAAGATCTAAAAGAGCTCATACTGCTCAGTTTTTCATCATATCAGATGCATTTTGGGGCTAAAATGAAAAACTTTAAGAATATCTGAAAGCCTCCAAAAATATTTTCACCATGTTTATCCAATTTTTAATATATTTTATGAAAACATAATAGGTTTCCGAAGCATTTTAAGCAACAGCCTGTTGACTACCCAACTTATATTTCCAGAACAATAAAAAATAAAATAAAAACTTTCCTATTTTTCATTTTGAAATGATAAATAAATAAACGAATGCCGTGTACACACACACACACACACACACACACACACACACACCCACCCACAGACCATGTAGAGGTAAACCCAGAGGACTTAGTCTGATCGCCTGATCACAGTGCAGGGACAAACAGAGGAGCAATCAGTTGTCGTCGCCGGGAGGCCCGGAAGACGACAAGAGGAGCTTCAGTGCTGTTGTAGAGCATATACAGCTCTCTGTGTGAGTGGATCAGACCCTCAGTCTGGCTCAGGTGAGTCAGTGTGCTCGATCTCGGTGCTCAAGTTAATGGAGTTCGGATCCAAGCCCAGGGGCAGGAAGGGGTGGAGCTGGGTGTGTATTTCCATTCTTTAAGCTACTGTCCCACTGCATTCCACTCAGTTACAACTTCTTAAAGTGTTAGTGAGCATGAGTGAAGGGCTCAGCTGTATTTTAGGGTGAAGGGTGACTAAGGAATTTGAGCATGATGCTTTTAGAAAATGTTTCCCCATACATGTGATGAGTAAAGGGATGTTTCTGACTGACGACGTGCCTCGACTGTCAAAACACAGACCTCTCTCACTCAGTCTAAACTAACAACGTGGAAAGAAAGAGAATAGCTACAAACTATTGATGAAGGACATGCATAGAGGTGAGACAAAAGTAGCTCTAGCTATTGTAAAAATTTTTTTTTATTAAATTAAAAAAGCTCGTATTTCTTCAACCCAACAACACCAACACAACTGATTCCCCCTCTTCCTTTCGCAGTCACGGTTTGTTCTTTTATCCAAGCTAATAGCATCTTTGCGTTGTTTCGTCTTGATCGCTGAAGAGCCATCCTACTGTTCTAGCCCCTAGCAGTTCATATTATTGGTGCATTATTTCATGCAAGCCTGCCTCTTTTATCAACTGCTTCTGAAGTAATGTTAATAGACTAGAAAATTGAGACATTTATGAAGTATAGGCCACGTTTATGAAAAAATCCATAAAATCTGACAGGGATGAGGTGAGATAAAAGCACTGTTTTAATAGATTATGTCTATGTCGGGAGATCGTCAGGGGTTGATGAGCACCTCCTCTGGGATTGCTCGCTTTTATGGGATTCATTTTGTTGTATTAAAAATGAAGGTAAATGTCTTAATTAATCTGTAAACACCACACTTCTGTGTTAGAACCTCCTGGACCTGGTGAGGCTTTAGATGTAGAGTTGTTTGGTCGAATCTCTTTGAGGATATGGCTGTGCGTCAAGTATGTTCGGAAGGGACAAACTGAAGTATTCCCACTGAAGATTACCCGAACCCTTAGATAAGATCTCTGCGTTCCGAGTCTCACGGGTTTTCGCATTACACAATGCCAGTACACAATGCACTCGTACACAAGCCCTTAGCACAGCTTTGTTCGCCCGGCTCTGTAAATAGACATGGATTTCATTATCCCTATCCAGTGAATTCATTTCTACCATACACAGATTTCTGAGTTGTCGTACTTTTCAAAGCAGCTGGACATGACCCCTGAACTTACTAACAAGCAGGTCAGACAGCCCACCTCATTGTTTTAATATGCTTAACCTCCATAAGGAGATTATTCAAATTGTATCACCACAGAGGCCACTTCCTCCCTTTGACACTAATTGCGGACGTCAGATCCACTGCTCCCAACTGTGCAGCGGTCCACTTTGACACTTTCCAAAATCCAATGCAAATCCAATTGTTGGTCTGCATGAGGTTTGTGTAGAATAAGCTGTCACTCCTAATGGAGAAGGAGCGCGTACGTATTCCCCAAACAGGGACTAGCACAGCTACATCTCGTCCTAGCCTTTAAATTGGATTAGTAAATAGAATTTCAAGGGTCCAGTCCCTTGGTATGGCATTCATCATGATTTTCACTCTGTTACATTTCAGCAGCTGCACCTCCAGAACAAACCTGCTTTTGTTTGTTCCTAAATTGATAGGGAGCTGAAAGAAATGTGAGTTCATAGATTGAGTTCATGATGAGGTTCTAGAAAGCAACGAGCAATAGATTTTAAAGGTGTGTCTCGACGGGCAATTTGGAACTCATGCTGTTAACTAAGACTTTGGTTAATGAAGGGTCAATTCGAACCATCTGCCAAACATGCAAGCTTAATCGTGTGCTATGAGGGGAAAATTGATTTTTTCCCCCTTTCCTTTTTACAAAGAAAAATGCCGCTACTGCATTGTTAATCCAGCAGCCCGACATGCGTTCATTCATATAATGCGCCGATATGGGACATTTTCAGCAGTATCATCTCATATATACATGCTTTAAACGAAACATGTTAGTAACTCCTTACAGATTAGTGCAATTAGTCGAGAATTTTCAATTGCCTCATTAACAAAACATGCACATCAGCTATAAAATAAAACAAATTATGAACATTAAGAACAAACTAGCTGCAAGAACTGACCCCTGAGTTCTATCTCAAAGCAGAACAACGCCGATAATAAAATCGTGTTATGCACTCAAAATCTCTCATTAACATTATCATCGTTGTTATGCAAAACGTGACCTGAAACGAGAACCTAATCAACAGTATAACTGATAGCAAAAAGCATAAACAAACAACAGTCTTGAGTTGACACCTAAATGATCGCGAAACATATTGAGAGCCTAGAGCAATACAGAATAACAATAAAAAGGTTAACTGATTCCGTAAATCAAAGCTGATAAGAATGCGTCACACGGCCAAATATGACCGTACTCGTAGAAATCAGAATAAAGGTTCAGCACAAAATATATCTATGGCATAACACATATCATACTTCCTCTCTTCCGAAGGCTGTATGCCATTACATCTACATCATAAGGCTTAGAGTTGAGACGGATACTACTCCTAACTAAAAATAAATAAATAAATAAATAAATCTCCACAACAGAGGACAGTGGCATGGACATTCATATTAAAGCCAATTAGTAGAAACTCTTAATATCCTTTTTAAATTATGCAATTACAAAAGAAAAAAAGAAAAGAAAAGAAAAAAAAGAAAAAGAAAAGGAATTGTCTTTCTTTGGCCTAGGAAATATCTTAACATGACAGAACAATGGAGAAAATATGACATTTTCAGGGAAATAATTGCGACACCGAAAAGCACTCAAGCTAAGCTAAGCTATTCTCCTCTCCTTTAAATGGGATTTAACAATTAATCACTAATTATTTCTGGGCAGAGGAGGAGGGCTGCGAGCGAGTGCAATTCCCTGAGCGACTCTGCAGCATAAAAGCTGTCTGTAAAAAAGCGTGCTTGCACCATCAGCACCAAAACACTCTTTCTCATTAAGACTGCGACGTGGGGGGCATCGCATCTGCATGGGCACAGCAAGGGGGTAATTGTATCAATATGGGAAACTGTCTACTGCATTAGGACATTGTTAATATAGTTTTCCAATTTAGCAAATGTAACACGGAGCATCGGATGTTACCCGCGACGGGGTGCAGAACGCACATTTACCCATGATTGAGCTGTTGAATCGCTCGATTATGCTAGCTGTCTGTGATCACGACAGAAATGAACCGATGAGGAAGATAAGATGGAGAGTTTTACATTACAGTGCTCTGGCACAGTGGTCAACGTGTGTGTACACGAATTCTGCAAACATTTACAGTAACAAAGCCCAAACCCACTGATAACATCAGTGTCCTTCTTGTGTGGCTTTATTATGGGACGACACTGGCCATGCCATTAGTGCGTGTGAGAAACCGGATCTGGTTGTGCGGGGAGAAAGTGGCACACATGTTCTCACTCATGGGAGAATGTTGAGGAGAGATGAAGGCTGCGGTGATGAGACGGACACTTGTGTTGTTGACAGAAACTTGACAAGTTTAATCCCGTTCCCTGAATGGGTAAACAGTAGTGCCAGCCATGCGTGCAACCACACTAACACTTCCTGCATCAGTCTTTGGAGTTCCATTAACTATTTGGTTTTGCAGCAAAAGCAAGGTCAAATAAAGCCTAACAAAGCAATACGGCGAAGCTCGTATCGGACAACAAATGTAGTGCGCACACAGGAAAACAAACACAAACAGTTCAGATGTCGGGAGTAAGTGCACTTTGAGTCATATTGCTGCGCTGTACACATGCATGTTTCCCATGTTCTTACATTTTACAACATACTATAAAACTGTATCTGTTCAGATCTGTTTAGTGCTTCAGATATCCATATCTGTAGCTGGGGTTGAGCTGGAAGTGGGCGTGGCATAAATTAATTACTTCCAGGGCTGGTTTTAGCATTTACAAAGTATGTAACAACAAATGAATTACAGTGCCCATATGATTTCCTCCATTTTGGTCACCTGCCAATTCCCACCCACTAGCCAGCACTCCCCCAATGCAACAGCTACTAATTCGGGTAGTTCCACATACATGAGCTCACGGACACCCATAATTGGCTAGTGTCGCTCTGACTGACCCGAGAAGGAGTAATGCTATCCCTCTCACTTGGCGAGCATAGCCAAATGTTGCTGCCTAGACTCTCGGCCACAGATGGCTGGCATCAGGATTCGGGATCCCCCACAATCTCACGATGGCGGGGGAACACTTTTTCTTGTGCCATTCAACGACTGATTCGAAATATTGATATGATTTTTGGGTTAGATATTTAATTTAATAACAAACAATGAAGAAGAAAAAAAGTGAATATATTTGAAATAATGTTTTGCAGACCAGGAAGGTGAACATCACAGAGATCGTTTAGAACGATGGCAGCGATCCGGGCAAACTAAGAGTTAAAGCAGCAGAGCAGATAAAATTTTCCTGGCACTGACGAAAGCAACAGAAATGCCATTGCACTCAATCTACATACTGCAGACACGTGGACAACATAGAGCAAAGAAGCTGAAGGATAGGCTAGGAGAAATCTGCTGCTCAAGCTTGGGAATAACCATCAACCTGTGGACAAATCTGACGGAAAAACAAACAAAACATTTTGCGCATCCTACTTGTATCTGTATTTGTATTCGTTAAGAACACATTATCTGTTTGATCTAAATAATGCATTCATTATTTGGTTACCTCCCTATCTTGAGTGGATCATTACAACAATATATAACTGTATCTACAGCAAAGTCAGACAGTGAACTTCCTCGTTCCTCTTTGAGTCTATGTAGAGAGAGCCTGGAGCCTATCCCGGGGGATTCACGGTACGAGGCGGGGGACACCCTGGAGGGAATTTACAACACATGTCTTTAGACGGAGGAAGAAACAGGAGGAAACCCCGAAGCACGGAGAGAACATGCAAACTCCACACAACTGGAGGTGGGAGGCAAACATGCCAATCACTAAGCCACCGTGCCCTTGTGTAGATCATGAGAAGATTAATGAACATACAGTTAGTAGGGTTTTACCTGCACAGCCTGGCTGTAGGGCCCGATGTTAGCCGGCGCCCAATGAGATATACTCTGCACATGCAGTGTATCTCTGTGCTGGAAGCAGCCTTCTTCAGGAGCCACTGACCAGTCATGAAGCAGAACATCCATCTGCAAGAGCTGACCCACGGGCAGCCGAGCCTGCACACACACCCTGCAGAACGGGGAAGAACCAGGATTAATAGACAGACAGGTTGAGTGGATGGACACATAGACACTTTATTGACTGAGAAGTAATAGTAAGAAATAGTCTTGTTATAGTACTCAAAAGGTAGACACCAGCAATGAGCAGACACTAATAAAGAGGAAATCCCAGAACAACCAGGCTGCCACTGCTGGGCCCTTGAGCAAGGCCCTTAACCTCAATTGCTCAGTATAAATGAGATCCAATGTAAGTCGCTCTGGAGAAGGGCGTCTGCCAAATACCTTAAATGTAAATGTAAACTCCAAATTCCAGAATCAAGAGAAATCAGCTTTACCTGGCTGGAGGACAGTGGCTGAAGAAAATGCGGTACACTGCGTTCACTTTCCCAAAGTCCTCCATGTCTCTCACATACAAGTGAACCAGCACAATATGCTTCATCTGCCAGCCCTTTTCCTGTAATTCACCTAAAAACCAACACACGTCCTAATAACTCATCATCGTTCATCTATTCACCTTCAGCAATTGCTTTATCCATCTTAGGGCAATTCAATTTTAATTGTATAGAGCTTTTATCAATGGACATTGTCGCAAAGCAGCTTAACAGAAATATATTAATTCAGGATATAAATTTTTTTTAATGTATAAATTTCTACATTTTTCCTTAATGAGTATTCCCTAATGAGCATTTTTCCCTAATGGCAACGGTAGCAATGAAAAACTCCTTGAGACAATATGAGGATGAAACCTTGAGAGGAACCAGACTCCTAAGGAACTCATCCTCACCTGGGAGACAACAAATAGTGCATGGACACAAAGGACAATTGCCTAATCAGGGAATTCATTAGAGTTCTCAAATGAAGTCTATTTTGTTGAAGTTATCAACTATTCACTCAGGGAGAGTCCTAAAGCTATCATAGCAATTGTAGTTTTAAGCCATGGTATCAAAACGATTAATATAGATTGCAATCCAAAGCCATCTTCATGGTTTTGAAGTGGTACCACCCTCAGTAATCTCACTGATTTTTGGCTGGGGACATCCTCAGCAACAGCAAGTGATTTCTAAGTGATGAGAACTCTAAAAAGACGTAGAACATCAGGATGGATCAGCTAGGTCTGGAGAGAACAAGGGGTCAGGATCACTCAGGATACCAGGGAACACTGGGCACAAGGCTGGACACACTCTAGACTGGATGCACCATGCACATCAACACCCACACACTAATTCACGCAGTGGGCAAATTTAGAGTCGCTCAATTCCCTTGTGCCACCATGCCGCCACAATAACTCCTTACAGGAAAATATGTTTTTCTGTTATAAATAATAATCATCGCATGTCTAAAATCTGATTTGGTGCATATAAAGAATAGGACGTGAGAAGCAGAAAAAATATTGAGATCTAAAATATTGATTTCTGTTGCACAACAGTGTGGCTGTAACTGGGTCTTGAGGCAAGGCCCAGATCCCTGTAATAATTTCATAGAGGATCTAGTTTGTTTTCCCTTTGCAGCCACTCTCTGTACTTCACAGAGTGAGCTCACACAAAGACTGTCATTAAATATTAACCTGTTTAATATTGTCTCAATACTCTGAAGGCTGTTTGGAATGTACGACGATAAACATTAAATATGCTTTTCATGTTATGCCTCTCGTCGGGAAAATTTTTTTT
>JAFFST010049853.1:48768-81172 GCA_022414735.1 Noturus placidus
TGAAGCAGAGTTATTAACACCCCAATGTTGATCATTTTCCTGTAACAGCATGCACCATCGTGTTTTTTCCTCGTACACCACATCAATGTGTCAAAGATTGTAAGGATTCTTTTTTTATATTAATCCTCATGCATGTCCCAGTACTAAGAATAACAAATGAAAACGTATACTTCCAGCCTTAGTGGTAGTTTTTAAACCCAATAAACATGACAAAATACTCGATTATATATGATGCAAATTTCAAACTACACCTGTTAACTAATGGGGTGGTGTGATACTCTTACCATCCTCCAGTTGATTATTTTCCTCAAAATTCTTTCAGGCAGTTTGTTAGCGAAATTATATATCGTAATACACATCGTGTATCGTAGAAATGTCCTCATGTATCGTGATATGATAATGTTGTCATATCAGCCAGCCCTAACATACAATACTGATCTTGCAGCTTGAAATGAGGCTGAAAAATGCAGGCGGATTCCTACAAATGAATTCGGCCAACGATCTATAAAACCTTTATCCTGGATAAATCCTGACAAAAAACTAATTCAATTCAAGATGTCATCCTCTAAGGGAACCTGCAGCAAAATCCACAACCACAAAATGATCACAATATTCCACGTATGTATTTAACCTATGATTAGTGTGATTAAGATTAGAGACTGTATTATTCACAGAGCAAATTAACACAGAGAAAATCTGATGATCGCGGCATATTAACGTGCAGTAAAGACCGTCATAAAATGCTTATTAGATAGAAACGCAAAGAAATACCAGAACCCAGCCCGTGTCTGTACCCTGAAGCACATGACACACACAACATGCACACGTCTCAGAGTGACAGCTAAGGTCACCATTTGATGCAAATTCTTCCTGTACGTCTTGGGCTTTATCAGCATAAACCGTCTCCTCAGTCATCATGTCAACGACGCTCCGGCAAGGACAGCTAGTGAGGGGCAGCACGCTCTCTGTGGAACCCTGCAACACAGTCCAAATAGGAATAAATCAGGCAGAAAGCAGGCAAACACAGCTAACCTCGATGCCTATGTAATTAGTTTTTCAATAACCCTGCATGTGTGCTGTGTGTGCCACTCTTATTTTTTGACATGCCCAGACATAAATAACCGGAAGGTGAATGAACATGAAACTCGAATATGAAAAAACATGCTTAAAAATGAGATTATTCATGAGTAAGAGGTGACAGCTTGCTCTTTTGATGCCTTAAATGCACTTCAGCTGTCACTCAAAAGCGTTGACTTCCACTTACTTTTAGACATCAGCATTCTTTTCTTTTAGTCTGCAAACAAGAGGAGAAAATGCTCGACTCCCCCTTCGTGTAATACCTGATGAAAGTCTACTAAATGCAGCGCAATAAATATTTCATATCTCTGTAATCCCCTGCTGTCACCTGCACTTGGCCATATGATAATTGAATTAATTGTACTCCAGCCTCTCTGAGCTGTACAGAGAAGAGCTTGACTAGCATTAACCGAGGGCACACGCTGCCTCCACACCCCGCAGCGTCCTTCCTCCTCCTCCTTCTCCTCCTCCTCCTCCCAGGCTGCTGTTCTTTCCTCCAGAGCGTGGTGTCAGTGTGAATCTGTCAGGCTGATGCAGAGTGTTTCCGACTCCTCTGGACCCGGCCTGTAATCTCACAGCTCTACGCTGCAGGAGCCACCCTTGCAGGCTAGCTTTTATTTTTATTTATTTATTTACGATTTGAATCTAGCCTCCAACATGTCCCTTCTTCATCCCTACAAACCCTCAAAAACATGGACACAAACTGCTCCATGAAAAGCCAGAGGGTTGGTGTTTTGTTCACCCTGTGACCTAATAGCACACACACACACACACACACACACACACACACCCTCTCTTTAATTATTATCCCACTCGCACACACTTGAACATGAAATTCATACATTCACCACTCCTACATTTTGAATTTTTTTTTTTTAAATCAACAAGAAAATCACTAATATCCCCAGACAGTGTTATTCCATAATGTCATTTTGAGACCCTCGATCTCACCATTGAGTATCACCTGCTAATCAGAACAGCTCCCTATGGAGGGCTTTATGGAGTGGGTAACACTTCTAAACTAACTTTTTTACACCACCTATAAGGATACTACGGTCCCTAGTGCACGACATGAGACAGGATGGCAAAATCAGGCACTAGATGACTGCTGGATTTAGTTTTGGATCATCCTTAGTGCTTGTGTTTGCTGAAAAGATTTATAACCCATAAACTGTTACAAAGCCTTTAGTTTGTGTTAATGTACAACCTGGGCGTCATGTAAAGCACATCATAAAACACTATGTGGTGCACTCTTATAGCAACTTAATCAATGATGTGATACTGTTACCATCCCCCAGTTGATTATTTTCCTCAAAATTGGTTTTATAGTCTTTATTTATAAAAGAAAAACACATAATACATTTTATCCATTAGCATTTTACGTTATGGGGGGTGGAAAATTATTACTGTGTTTTAAGTCATTTTGGAGAGAATGTATCTTGTTAGAATTGAATTTTAATATAACTATTTATAGTTTCTTTAGTGTATGCAACATGGCAGACAATCTAGTAAGAATGCCAAATAGATGCATTCACATGTGGATAAACTCTCAGTATACTGGTGCTCCTTTCCGCCTTTGGAATTGACTTTGACTTATTGGACACTTTTAGAAACAAATAGAAACAAATTCATTATTGTATTGTCGCAAGTCTGATATAAGATTAGTCCGAACACTGTTGGGTTTCTGTGTGTAGAGTATTGTGACTCTGTGTTTAGCTGCTTGGGAGCTGTTTGATGGGAAATGGGAGGGGTGTGAGCCCCTTGCTTGGCAAACAATTCATACCTCTCTACAATAACATTGGTACAGAGATAAAAACCAACAGCACAATTAAAGATTTTTTTTTGGATAGTAAAACTTGCGTATACAACTGCCACAAAAGAAATATAATGATTAAACCTAGTACAAAAGAAAATCAAGCCACAAAATTCCGCAAATCCTCCTAATCCATCCCTGATACCTATGTAAAGACTCCTTGGCCAGAATAACATTTCTGTGTTCTCTCTCTCCTATGTGTGCATCCAATTTCCTCTTTGCCTCACTTAGCTTCCTTGCAACAGCAAGCTACATGTAGCCACTGAGCTTTCACAGGCCCATGTCGGTGTCTTCATCTGAGCAGACGTGTGTGCTGCACAGGTCTAATTTTAGGCTGGAGTGAATATTGCCTGTGCCAAAGTTTCTGAGGCACGGTACAGAAGGAGGGCTTTGTACAACTTCTCACACATGATGGAAAAATGCCACTTCTGGATTTCAGAACAGTTTACTCCCTGTTTAAAAATATGATGCAAATACGATTCTTGTAATGCTTAATAAAATATTTCGATTTTACAGAACTTATAGATTTTTAGACGAAAACGTTTTTTTCCTCGATCAAATATACTGTATATGTTTCGTTAACTCAGATTTCATAACTGTTCAAACTACTCAACCTGGAAACGCTGCCACTGAGCGTCCGATAAAACTGGCAACATTCAAAATACTCGCTGTAATTACTTAACCTCTTAGACTGGCAAGCATTCAATTATACAGCATAAAGCATTTTGAAGCCATGGACCCCTTTAACTGTAAAATAAATACATTCCAAGGACTCCTCAATACAGATGCTAAATATCACATTTTTTTTTTAAAGTGTACGATAACATTTGGGCTATTTATTACAGTGAAAGTGTTTTCATTCCAGAAATTTCGAGATAGTCCTCACTGAAGAAATCCAACTCTTCCAATAAGCCAAACAGTAACCCTAACCCATGAGAAGCTCTACAACAGCACACGTAGCAACACCCTTATCAAGTCTGAAACACATCTCCGGTATTAGATTCGACTCTGCCTAGGTAGGAGCTGGATCAGCGCTGATTTTTGGTTCTGCAGTGAGCAGAACACATTAGGTTCAAGGGAGAGATGCACACATACTAAATTTCTCAGCCGTTACCGATAACCGATTATTCAGAGTGATATCAGCCGATACCGATAGTTTTGCCTTTTATGCCTTCTTTTAAATCAATAATAATTCATTTAAAAGAATTCTGAAGGAAATGCAAATAAAAACTTTAGTCTCTCCATTTCAACAAGTTGTTCCACAGTAACTGGTCTCGTAAACAGAAAACACATTACTCTAATTAACATTAACACAGTAATGAATAAAGATTCAAATAAGATTACTGAATGTTATTAATTCATATTAACATTGCCTAAAATCTAAAAAAAAAAACCCTCCTGTTAGACTTCACATTCAGTCAGCACAAACAAAAGCAGTTCTACGTCATCATTGAACTTCAAACTGGTAATATATGATATAAACCCTTTCTTATATATTAACGTTACATGGATATGAAATATACTACTACTGAAAAATATAAATATATTTTTCTGTGCAATATATATATATATATATATATACACACACAATATCTCACAAAAGTGAGTACACCCCTCACATTTGTGTAAATATTTGATGATATATTTTCATGTGACGACACTGAAGAAATGACACTTTGCTACAATGTAAAGTAGTGAGTGTACAGCTTGTGTAACAGTGTAAATTTGCTGTCCCCTGGGCGGCTGTGGCTCAGTTGGTAGAGCGGGTTGTCCACTAATCCACTAATCGTAGGGTTGGTGGTTCGAATCCCGGCCCGGGTGATCCCATGCCAAAGTGTCCTTGGGCAAGACACTGAACCCTAAGTTGCCCCCGATGGCAAGCTAGCACCTTGCATGGCAGCTCTGCTACCATTGGTGTATGAGTGTGCTCTCATTTGTAAGTCGGTTTGGATAAAAGTGTCTGCTAAATGAATAAATGTAAATGTGAAATAACACAGAACTCATCTTCAACTCATCTTCATTTAAATCTTTCAAAGGTGTACTGGTGCTTTAATTCAGTGCGATCAGCTCAACAAAAAAATATAATTAGACTCGACGCCGAAACTCCAGCTTCACTGCTGCTCACTTCCGGTGTAAAATTTTAGCAGTGCAGAGCTTACAGAGTTTACATACTGCAGTTTTGTCATCATTCCACACAAGAGACATCATCTTTACACACAGCATGCAATCGATGTGTTTTCCCCGCCCTCTTTTGATTGACAGGATATAATCGGCCCTGATCATTGGATGTTTTTAAACTATCAGCCGTTAGCCCATAGCGTGAAAAATAGCCTTTATCGGTGATACATCGGTGCACCTCTAGTTCAAGGTCAAGGTTTGGATTAAACTCACTTAATTCAAGTGTCCAATCAAATAGGCTAAGGACTGTATAAAAAAAAAACTCAGTAATATATAATAATGGTGTGTTTTCCAATGATTTGCACTACTGTAGAAAATTTGTATTATGGACCCCACTTTGTGAACTGCTAGTGTGTGAGAACTGCTAGTGTAAGGTTTAACTCACGGTAGTTTTGTCTTCTGTGTGCATCTGTGTAAATCGCAGGTATGCGACTGGGGCAAAGGCATCGTCTGAATGCATAATCGTCTCCATTGCATCACTGAAACAATATGCACATTAGCACAAAGCTGAATACACATTGATTTGTAATCTAAAGGGCTGTGTGTCAAACTCACATGACTATCCTTTTCTTGAAGAGAGGGCAGTCAATGGTCAAGGTCTCATACTCGCCGCCTTCGCCACAGATATGCACGCCGTACTTCTTTGAAAGCTGGACAAAATACAGTGTACATAATGCCACATTATCTCCAGCTATCAAGTAACAAAATCCATCCATCCATTTTCAGTATTGCTTTTCCTACACAGGGTAGTGGGGAGCCTGGAGCCAATCCCACGGGATTTAGGGCACAAGGCGGAGGACACCCTGGATGGGGTGCCAACCCATCACAGCTGACACACATTCACACACCCATTTACACAACAGACAATTTGGAAATGCTAATCAGCCTACAGCGGATGTCTTTAGACTAGGGGAGGAACCCGGAGTAACACAGGGCAGAGGCAAGATTTGAACCCCAAACCCTTTACCTAACCACTAAGCCATCATACCCCTGGTAACAAAATCAATTAGGATTAAAAATACTGATAAAATTCAATTACGCTTTATTACTCTATACCATATTGTTAAACACAGGAAGTGAGTGACTAATGCATGGCATTCTGTGTAAATTAAAGGGATGATAAACATTGTTTGGGGTCGGTTATGTAGATATCTGTGCATGACTGTGTGTGTGTGTGTGTGTGTGTGTGTGTGTGTGTGTGTGTGTGTAGCGCTGACCTGATGCAGATAGGGTTCCATCTCAGCCAGTGTCTTTCCTAAATGTGTTCCAGGATCCAGACCTGCCAACACACAGATCATTGACAAAGCACAGTGATTGAAAATGATGGCAAGAAAATGCGTGTGTTGACTCTGTCTGTCTCTCACTCTCCCTGCCTCTCTCTACAACACTCTCTCATACACAAAACACACACACACACACACACACACACACACACTACTTGGCTTCAGCTACTATTTATTTGACTTTGCAAATTGTGTACACAGATCTCTCTGGGTAAAGTTAACGGCTTTCAATCTCTCTGAGCAGAAGTGGAGCGCTGCCTGGTTTCTCTGTGAGCGTAATCGGGAAGAGATCGTGTTTATTTGTATTCCCCCCTTATATGCGGCACAGACAAATGATTCACGGATCACACATGTGCCCAATAAACAGAAGACTAGAGCAGCAGAGAGAGAGAGAGAGAGAGAGAGATCAATGCATGGATAGGCTTAAAATACTTCAGAAATGGAGTGTTCTATAGTAAGTTACTCTATTATCCAGTTTAACCAGCAGCTTTTCATCCAACATCCTCATGTTAACATGATGCTGAAGTGTTAAATTAGAACCACTGCCTAGCTGCTCTTGTCCAGATCATGTGTTCAGCATGCAACCATCCTGCCTGGTTCTCATCTCTCTTTTGTTGTAAACAAGTCCTCCAGACTGATAAACAAACACATATGCGCTTCACGCAACTACTTACTGCTCGGGGAAACCACAGCCCAGCTAAAGCACAAACAGCTACGCAAGACATCTAAACACAAACAACGGTACAATGCCTTGTCCTAACAAGTTACAAAGGAAACGAAGAGTATGTACGGCACATTTCTGCCTCAGACAATTTTATTAATCTTTTAGTAACATTGTGTGGAAATGTTTTCATAGGCCACACTAAACTAAAAACCAGTCCCTCCAGGATTTTCAAGGCAAAAATCAAGGAAACTCCACAATGTGCGGAGGAGTTTGCAAATTTAAAAAACATTATGGTAGATTTTCCCACAGATTTGGACCACGATGTGTCATTTGACGTCATCGCAGTGTGCATTCAGCCAAAGCCCTCTTCGATTCACTTGCGTCAAGTATGTGTGTGTGTGTGTGTGTGTGTGAGAATGGGTGAATGAGACGCAGTGTAAAACGCTTTAGATAAAAGCGCTATATAAGTGCAGAACATTTAAAAAAAGGTCTCATTTACCAACAAACAATACTGCAAAAGACCGTGCAAAACTATTTCGTTCAATTGCAATTTTGCCGATTCAAGTAGTGTTCTAAAAAAAAAAAAAAAAGAAACTCTACAAACTGCATTGCAAAAAAAAAAATAGATTACAAGAAAAACTCTGCTAAATCCTGTATGGACTGAAAAGAACTCCATCAGATTTAGAAAAGTTTAGAAAAACTCAAACAACTACTATAAATGTCATTCGATGCTGGAAATGATAAGTAAACTGAAGTGCAGGGCGGGAGATGATGACGCTTCCATGCTGTGAGGTCAGATCGCAGGCTATGGGGGAAATACTCGCATTAAGCAGGTGTTTCCAAAGTTGAAACTTCTAGCATGCTGCGATGAAATGCTGCAGAGCTGCAGGAAAACAGCAGAGCGCCAACAGGGGAAAAGGAGTAGGGTCCTCTAACATACCCCTGAGGCACTCCGCTCGTAATTAGTATGAGAATATCTAATCTCCTCTTCCTCTCTCATCTTAACCCTGCACAAAGGTAATAAGGGGAACACCATTAAAATTCAATAACCTTTTTAATTAGACATGCCCTTTTAACAAGTTTTGATGATTGGCTTCATTTTGCTACGCGGGGAGGCTTTTTTTTAATATGTTCATTAGGATCGTTCCCTTAAATAAAAGATGATGCGAGATTCAATGATATTCACTGCTACTAATGTGATTTAAAAGGCACTTAAATACGGGGTGAAGTAATTGACAGTAATGCAGTTGAACAGATAATACAACCACCATGATTTTCCCAAGAGGGTTCCAATTCCCAATATCCTCACCCAGTGGTCTCGAAATGCAACTCATTTTCGACTTTCTGTTAGGATAAGCTCCTGCGTGATGCTACCCAGCTAACTGTAACACAATCAACAGCTGCAAATCACTTTATGTCCATAATGCCTAATGCAGTTCATGACAAAGTGAGAGCTGGGACTTTTCTGACCTCTGGTAGGAAACAATGATTTGAACAGCCACCCAATTAGTATCATCCATTCAAAAAGTCTGACAAGTTTCTGAATGTTGTGATGCCATTTAAACATGGTTCTCACCCACAGTAAATGGTCTGCACTTATATAGCGTTTTTATCCAAAGTGCATTACACTGTGTTTCATTCACCCATTCACACACACCAATGGTATCAGAGCTGCCATGTAAGGCGCTAACTGGCCACTGGGAGCAACTCGGGGTGCAGTGTCTTGCCCAAGGACACTTCGGCATGTGGAGTAATGTGGGCCAGGAATCGAACCGCCATTACTGGACAACCCGCTCTACCATCTGAGCCACAGCGACCCACAGTACAATGTATGAACAAGCAATAGTAGTGTTTAAAGCATTCAAGAGTAGTAGTGTTGTGTGCATTTTGGCCAAAATGTTTATTAAACTGCTTAATTAACCTAGAATTTTGGTTTAATTTATTCTGACCAAAGTTACACATCGTCAATGACCAAAACGAGAGGAAAAAAAAATCGCAGCAGAGCTGATAAACGTATAGCGAACAGGCGTGAAATTATAAACATGAACCAACTCGACTTCTGTAGCAGATCTTCTGTTGCTGCTTATCCAATCACATGCATTTATGTCAATTTTTTAGTAGAAGACAGCTCTTCAGACCAAAGACTAGCTACATGGTTAGAGACAAGAGTTTTCACAGATTTTCATAGGTTGTTCATTGTATTTCCCCTCTCTGTCCTGATTAGCAAACTGTCTCAAAAACAAAATGTTTAGAGAAAAATTGATTAAAAAAAGTTGATTAAAATCAGCTGTGACTCATCTGTCCTTGGCTCACTAGTCATAACTGAAACTAAACATAACCAGTTCAAACTGTCTTAATGATTAAACATTAACAGGTAACTGTTGTCATCATTAAGGCAGGTTAATAATTATCCATCCATTTTCTGTACTGCTTATCAGTCACAGGGTTGCGGGGAGCCTGGAGGCTATCCCAGGGAACTCGGGGCACGAGGTGGAGGACACCCTGGACAGGGTTCCAACCCATTGCAGGGCACAATCTTTGTTGGAATCTGTAAATGCCAATCAGCCTACAACAAATGTCTTTGGACTGGGGAGGAAACGGGAGTACCCAGAGGAAACCCCCAAAGCCCTTGGAGAACATGCAAGCTCTACACAAACAGTTTGGAATCGAACCCCCAACCCCAGAGGTGCAAGGTGAACCTACTAACCACTAAGCTACTGTGCACCATACCCCCTCGTGCGTTATTAGTTCTACAAGGTGTTGAGCTAGTTTGTTCTTATGCAGAAGTTCTCGGAATACTCTCGCTGAGATCACAAAAGCAAAAAAAAAAAAAAAAGCTAAATTCTGAACAACTGCTGTATAATTAGATTAAAGTTCAATGAACACACCATAACTGCCAATCAGAACAAGTCAGGCTAATGTGCTCGGTGATCTATTGTATACATCTCCCATTCTCCTGATTCTTTCATGTGAGGTTCGCACTGCTTTGCTCTTTCTCCTCTGTACCTGTTGTTACCTGACCTGAAGCCAATTACCTCAGCCCATTATGCCACATTAAACGCAAATAAGCCCATTTTCAATTCATCTGCCAGCACCGCAGCCTCGGTGCACTTCAGGCAGACAGCACTCCAGCGAAACCCAAAAGAAACGGCCTGGCTCTAAAAGGCTTTCAGCCAGGAGCCTATAAAACAGCAATTAAAGTCATTGAACTTTCAAACGAGCATATTGAGCTGCACTGAAATGGACTCTGAAGTGTCGCTGTTTGCAGAACTCTAGCGAAAAAGGCTGCAATTTTACTTTTATGGTGCAAATTTGAGTGAAGACAATAGTAGGTTGTAGCAAATGGAATTTAGGAGAGGGGGAAAAAAGATTTAACATTGATGGCACCATTCAAGGTTAAACTTAACTTCACTTTCCAGAATTGTACTCGTATTTATCATCAGAAATCAAATCACTTTTAATTTGGAAATTGGAAATAAATCATTAGAAATAAATCTATAAGGCAACATAGTGTATATGAAGAATATGTGAAATAACTGGAGAAAATGAACAAACTCTGCTGTCTGTGCATTCTAAAGCAAAATAAATCAATATTTCAATATCAAAGCAATAAATATCCTTTTCTTATTTTCTTTGATCACAAACAAGTACGAATAGCTATAATTATCCCATCCACTCACGAAACCACCCCTTCTTTCGCAACATTTAAAAAATATATTTTTTTTAACTAAATCTGGTAAGAATCTGTTCCACAGCTGTAGCGACACAAATGAAAGCCTGTGAGATTCCAGATAGCGTCAGAGCTGAGGGAGAATCAGCCTCACACACGTTGCCTGGAGATCTGGCTTGCAGACTGACAGCTCAGATTTAATCCCTACTTTCAGAGAGAAAAGCAAAGAAAATTGGATTCATGATGTGTAACACTTCAGCATTTTTTTTTAAAGCATCTTGTGCATGGAGGTGAGCTTGTTCATCCTTTGAACAATGCTCTCAAAGACTACTGAAAACAAATACTCTATCATCAGCCCATCTCATAAACAGAGAGAAAGAGACATACAGAGAAAAAGCGAGTGAGACAGCGAGAGAGAGAAAGAGAGAGAGACAGACAGCGAGAGACAGAGAGAGATAGACAGACAGAGCGAGAAAGACAGAGACAGACAGAGAGAGAGAAAGAGAGAGAGGGAGAGAGAGAGAAAGAAAGAGAGAGAGACAGAGAAAAAGAGAGACAGAGAGAGAGAAAGAGAGAGAGAGGGGGAGAGCGAGAAAGAGAGAGGGAGAGAGAGAGACAGAGACAGAGAAAGAGAGAGAGAGGGAGAGAGAGACAGAGAGAGAGAGAGAGATAGAGGGAGAGAGAGAGACAGAGAGAGAGAGAGAGAGAGAGAGAGAGAGAGGCTAGGTAAGGGGGAGAGAGCAAGTAGAGACACAAGATCGTGAGATTATGGTACAGCCGAAAATTTGCTCGAACTCTTATCTGAAATTCAAAGGCTCTGCACAGAATAACAGACACATAATGAATACAATTCAGACACATCAGGGATATAATCTTTTTTTATCCAATGAATGAAATAAAGAAAACGCATGCAATTATAACCTCATCTGATGCTTATCTTACTGAACTAAAAGGACTTAATCCCTGCTGGTTAAGTCTAATTCAAACTCCTACCTGACAACAGAGCAAACAGTTGCAATAAAAGCAGTGTGTTTAAAAATTAAAGCTCGTAGCTTAAAATACAAAATCTGTCTGAATGCAGATTGTTAGCTCAGAGAGCAATGCAGCAATTTCCAAAAGATTACCGGACATGTCTAGCTAGTGACTAATCCTCCCTTCTCTTGTCCCACTGAGCTTAGAATCTTAAGCAGGACCTGAGGCTGGGTGACCCAGGTCAAGGTTAACCTGAACGACCTGAGGGCGCACTTCTCCATTTACTGTCATTTTGCTCAGCTAATGCTACTTTAATTGTTCCCATCACTGGTTTTTACTGTTTCTTGTCCCACAAATGTCAACAGCAAATTATGATCCTGTTCTTCAGAGTAATTTGGCTGGATCCACTCAATGACAGCGTGAAAGTCCTCTCGTTGATTAGATAGCAGTTTGGCCTCGCTTTTAAGAAGCTCTACACTCTCAGAAAACTATTTTTCTTTGTATCGGTGGAACTGTAAACGGGATGTTGTGTAACTTTAGTGTGTGGTTGGTTTTTATTAACCTGGGACAGCGAATGTGGTGTACTTTTAATGATCTTTTAGAATAAAACTTCCAATTATGTATCTTAGTTTCTCTTTAAATATACACTATTTTCACATTTTCAAGTAAAAGATACACTATACGGCCAAAAGTATATTGACACCCGACCATCACAGAGAGAGAGAGAGACAGAGAGAGACAGAGAGAGAGACAGAGAGAGAGACAGAGAGACAGAGAGAGAGACAGAGACAGAGAGAGACAGAGAGAGAGACAGACAGAGACAGAGAGACAGACAGAGAGAGAGAGAGAGAGAGAGGCTAGGCAAGGAGGAGAGAGCAAGTAGAGACACAAGATCGTGAGATTATGGTACAGCCGAAAATTTGCTCGAACTCTTATCTGAAATTCAAAGGCTCTGCACAGAATAACAGACACATAATGAATACAATTCAGACACATCAGGGATATAATATTTTTTTATCCAATGAATGAAATAAATGTATAGAATTAAATCTGTGCCAAAAGTTTTGAACGTAGGTAATTTTTCAAAAAAAGGACAATACAATGAGAAAGAAGAACACTGAAACGGTGAATTCGGTGGAAAAAATTTAACATGGTCTTAAAATTACATTTATGGCATTTGGCAGACGTTCTTATCCAGAGCGACGTATATTTATCTCCTTTATACATCTGAGCAGGTGTGGGTTAAGGGCCTTGCTCAGGGGCCCAACAGTGGCAGCTTGGCAGTGCTGGGGCTCGAACTCCTGACCTTCTGATCAGTCGACTAACATCTTAACCACTGAGCTACCACTGCCCAAGCCTAAGCTTCATCTGAGACCATTTGTTCTTTGTTAACAGTTTTCTAAGCTTTCGCTAATCGTGGTTAATGAATGCGCTGCCACAGTTTTCATTTACACTCTCAAACTTATCGTTTATCCTCCACAAGTTTACGTGCGCTGTTCTGGCACAAATCTCATGTGTGGGCGGGGCTTAACAGCGATTTACTCTTGTTTGCTAGTGCGATTTGGATCGACAGCTCGAGTGTCCAGCTGAGGAGGAGGATGACGACAACGATGCTCCGTGCCCGCTCCTGAGAGCTCATCTTGAAAAAATAGTCGTATGAGACTACCCAAACCCTAAATATCAATTGTGAACTAATAAACTGAACACGCAAGTAAGTCATTTCCACTACAAAGTACAAACAGTATAACTATACAGAGAACCTCATCCAGAACGGGCTCCAAAATTCACGAAACTGAAGTCTCTACTTCCTGGTCAGGGAACTGTCGATCCAAATCTCACTAGCCAATGAGAGTAAATCGCTGTAAAGCCCTGCCCACACATGAGATTTGTGCCACAATGACGAATGCAAGCTTGCAGCTGGTGTGGAAGAACTCGAGTGGTCTGCGCGAAGCCCTGACCTCGACTCCACTGAACAGTTTTTGAATGAACTGGAACGCAGACTGCACTCCAGGCCTCCTCTCCCAACATTAGTACCTGACCTCACTAATGATCTAGCTGGCTGATCAAATCCCCACAGCCACACTCAAAAATCTAGTGAAAAGCCTTCCCTGTAGAGTGGAAGTTATTATAACAGCAAAGCGGGACTAAATCTGGGACGTTCAACAAGCACATATGGGTCTGACAGACCATAATCTTTTAGTCATACCGTGTACATACTAAAAGATGTACGCTTGATGGTACGGCCACAATGATAAGGAACACTACATGGTGGTACTTTAATATCTGAGAGTGTAAGTACTTAAATTTTGTTTCAAATCTCACTAAGAAGAGAATACGCATTTCCTAATATTGTTAGATTACTTGATAGATTGTAATATGTTTTGTTATACACTAACAGTTTAATTAAAAAAAAAAAATCAATCAATCCAGCACCAATTGAGATCATGTCTAAATCAGGAGGCAGAAAAAAAAGTGAAGAGAAATCTTTCTGCTACACACGTCCAATTAACTACCAGAGACAACGCAGCATCTGGGAATCTTCACCTTGACAAACCTAGCAATTAACTAATTACATGATGCTTTTGATGCTGCCAGTTTGTCAAGCCAATTATCGGCATTCCTGCAAGCACGGGGACTGCGAGTGAAAATATGTGAAGGCCGACTCGGGTTATCTGCATGGCTGAGAATAAAAAGCACCAATGGGGCTTCAATACGGCGACAGGTTTTCGATCACATGCCGACGCTGTGTGTGGGCAGCTGTCTCAGAAAGACACCGTATCAGGCAGACGGGGCCGAGCCAGTGTCTTCCTACGGCACGCCGACGACTCTCCTTAATGCGTGTTGTGACTCGGGCGTGACCTGTATACACCAGCTGCTTTCACGGAGAAGCCCCCCGTTGACACTGACATCGAACACAAAGCTGGCGTTTGTCATTCCGCATCCAACCCTCACTTGTGAAATGAGAAAGGAGGATTCTTTATTTCTACCTGTACTGCAGAACCCCTTTCTGTCACCTGATATCCGCACACAACACGCCCAGCCGCTTCAGCGCGCTCTGATGAAAGCTACAATTATAACAGCAAGGCCTGATGGCCCCGCGGCACTGCCGAGACCATTCCACTCTCTCTCATTTGTAATTACAGACGCCCGGAGGGCCAAGTGACAGAGTCAGCGCTGAAAACATCTCACTCATCTACCTGTAGCCAACATGAGAACTCACACAAAGTCAGTTATGCTAGGCTTCCTTTCTAATTATGAGCTTCCAGAAATGCAGGGAATCTGCTTTCAGGAGCCTGTTCTGTCAGAGGTGAGGTGAGGAGGGCATGTGTGTGGCTCGGGGATGATTTGGAAAGCTTCTCGTGTTGGGCGATTTCGACATTCCCGCAAACACACACACGCACACACACACATGCACACGCACACACACAAAGTGCCTTTGTGCTCAGGAGCAAAACCAAAACAAGCTCATCAGCATAATTACCTCTCTTCTGCTCCTACTTTGAGTTCACGCTGGAAGGTTGAAACATGGCACAGTGCCATCACACATATCAAAGAACAGAGTTATCCACTTTTATGGATGTACAAAAAATGTTAAACACCGCTCTCGAAGCAGTAAAATAAAAACGTATCCACCTTGGTGAAGTTGGGAGGGAGGTTAGGGCCAGGTGAATGGCATTCCTTAAAACTCTGAAAAGTCAATCTGTGCTGCTTAAAAAAAACAAAACTACCTGTGCTCATACCACTGAAAATAGTTTTGAATATGGTACTCTTACTCTATCTAGTCCTTTGTCACATTAATAGTGTGCTTCTAAAATGTACACCATGTAGGTCAAGCTTAAATGAAATAACGGTTTTGGGGAAAACAGACTGACAGTCGGCTTGTATGGCTTTTCAGTTTCTGACTAAGGGAAAGTGACAACAAGCTCATAAGAGCACATAAACACTGTTATGATCGTGATTTATAGCTACAAGTAGCTCAAAAATAAAAGAACTATTTGCAACCTAATTATCATCAATCATTTCCCCTGTCAGGAGATACACGTGATACCCTCAAACCAAGACCTAGCTGCAACAGAAACGTTTTATTTTTTCTTCTTCTCACCAATTCTTAGTGAGCAACCTGATATGGATCTCGCCTGAAGGCAGTGCATGGAGCGAGAGAACAGGTGACAAGACACTAACCTTTCTTCAATCACCCTGTCATTTAACAGCTTAAATGAGACATACATGATTCTAATCTGGACTACACGCTTTGCGTGCTTGGAGGTATGCACCAACTCCCCTAAAAACCCCTGCAAAAAAATAAAATAAAAACACCTCAGCTCAAACAATAAAGAAGTGTGTAATTACTAAGGGCTTTCATTAATGTGCAAGCCCTCATCTATGATCATGCATCAACTGCCAAGAATTTCCTCCTTATCTCCTCCCATTGTGCTTCACTTCACTGCTTTCCTCGCTGGCTGACACGTCAACGCTTCTGCTGAGCTCTGATTGATTATTAGAGCCGACTCGGGACCTGCGCCGCACTCCTACAGGCATCCAGTTCTAATCTGGAACTCGTCACCCACCGTACGCTGCCACCTTGATGACGAAGGCCTGAAGGCCAGAGGAGATCATCTCACTGAACAGATCAGCCTGCTCCCGGCGCCACAAATATGCCAGAGGCTGGAGCTGCAACCTGGAGCACCTGCATCACGACAGAAACCAAGAAAGAAACAGAAAACAACGGAGACAAACAGAGAAAAACAAAAACAAAAAAAAAAAACAAAGATTAATCAGTGGAGACAGGACGGCGGAGACAGAAAAGTGAGATGTGTTCGGGGAGGAACCTACGACAAACTAAACTACTTCAAAGGCGATTAGCGCTTTTTCTTCACCCGGGCAGCGCGCCACTACCGTGCTCATGTAGCACATGCAGGGACGCCCCTTGAATGGCAGTGAGGCCTGAGTATAAGTTAAGAGTGCAATTAGAAGAACACAGCCGCCCTCATGGCGTCCTTCCTCTCAGGAATGGAGACAGGTTAGGTAACCTGAGCTCACAGCTACAGAGCCGTCTGTTTACCCTGAGGAACTAAGCGCAGAAACAATGGATGACTGACAGAACTATGAGCTGATACACAGAGAGAGAGAGAGAGAGAGAGAGAGAGAGCGCACAGTGACGGGCCTTGCTGTGACAGCAGTTTAAGGTAAAGCTAGGAGAAATGTATGTTGACACTGATTATGATCTCTCAGCTCATCAGATTTCACATGCAGAGTCATTTGCTTAAATCACTAATGTGAGTACACATGATGCTGCCGGTTCATGAGCTAAAGAAAAAAAAAAAGAAAAAAGGATGAAATCAGATGCGGTTTACTTACACATTTTCCACCCGAACTCTCTGGTAGTCAGACAGAATGGCTCCTACTGATACTGCTTCAACACCCTCCTTTTCCTGAGCAACAAACACACACACACAGGACAAACACTAGATATTTAATGTGACATACATTTACATTTACAGCTCTGCTATTCGGCAGACACTCGTATCCAGGTGGACTGACAGAAGTCGTCTACTTGGAAAATATTTCATGATTGAATACTCATAGAATTTTAATAATACTGTATGAGAGCCTATGGTCTACATTCAGTCATTTTGTCCAGATGACCTTTGTGTTGATGAATGTACAAAAATAGGTCTGAAAAAAAAAAAACCATACAAGGCATTCCGTATAGTGTACTGTAATTGTTTTTGGTAATATGGATGTGTCCTGCAATAAGACAATAATTCAAAACACAATGAAAAAATCACCAGAGAATTATTTTGTAAAGTACCAAAAGCAAGCATTAAAACATTTTGCAAAAAGGCAGCTATACAATCGGAGAATTTTATTATTCTTAGTCTGAGAATTATATAGAATGTTCTATGTGTAAGATAGAGTTATAACACTGTGTGCAGGCAGTTATAAAGACAAAGGTTGGACACACACAAGGCGTCAAAAAATGGTCCAAGCCCAGAACAGCAAAAATATTCAGCTTTTAATAATCCGAACAACAAATAATTTGTCAGAAAGTTTGTAAGAATGAAACAAATGTGAGACGTCTTCTGCCAACGTTTCCATATGCTGCAGGGCAAAAATCTAGAAATGCAAAAGTAAAATCATGATAATGATTAAAAATGTTTGATGTAAAAATTCTAACTGTCTGGGTTTACGAAATTAAACTAATGTAAAAAAAAATATTTAAATAAAATAACTAAAAAAAAAAAACCAAACAAACAAAAAACACCTGTTTGCAAGTTTAACCATAAGGCTTAAACATTTTAAGAAATCAAAGGGGAAATATTTTATCTGTTGAACTATTGCAAATTTTCTCATTTTAATTAAAAATTAATAGTTGTTCATATTTTGCCATTTAGGATTTGGTCATTTTTTAGGGGCCAGAAGTCTACATATTACACAGAACATTTATATCACATTCAGTAATATAGACGCAAATTTGACCTTTGTTATTTTTGATAACAAAGGAACATCTGTGAAACCTTATCAACTAAATGCCTTGTTGGTGTAAACACACTTTCTTTGTCTTGATTATTTCCTTCTAAAGGGTTCATTTAAAAGGGAAGGGGTTTTGCATTTAACAAAAAACAAGCAAACAACACCAATGAAAACACTAATGATTTATGGTCAAATTCTTCGCTTAAGAAAGCAACACAATTTCCTAATATACAGTTTATAGGACACAAAGCTTAAGTGCTGTGCTACTGACAAAACTCAAAGACATTCAAATACATGAACAGTAAAACAAATACAGTACAATAAAAAAATATTTCAGGTTAATACGGATGACTTTCAGTTCGTCAGACTCCTAGAACGACTCCAGTATGGCTGTCAATCACAAATGCAGGAAGCATGACATCAAAAGCAGACAGTAGCAATAGAGGTAAAGCAATATTTACTCTCTTTCCTTTGCACAATGATACCCAGTTTTAAACCAGAGATAACAGAGCTCAATAGCAGGTCTCTTCCTCTGTCAGATAGGCAGGGGGATGTTTATATATGGAAGGGGTAGCAGGGTTTTCCTGACTCTGTTCACGTCCCCTGCAGGGTGGGGAGACTCGGGCTACGTCCTGTCCTCTCGAAGCTGCAGTGTTCTTATCAACAGTCTCAATGAACCACCGACCCTCGCAGAAAACCGGCCCTCTGCGTTCGTCCCACTGAACAACACTGATGTACGGAGCTTCCTGATCAGTGGCTGATCATCTTTCCGATCCAAATGCCTGTGTGCTGACCGTGATGGACAACACCAACAGCTCTGTACCATGCATTCATATAGAAGCCTAGATTCTTTGCAAGAGCACAATTAACATTTCCACAATGTTTCACTCGAGCAGGACCATAAATTCTGAGCCACCGCACACTCCGGCGGGACGATGAGATTTCCACCGAGCGCTGAGACGAGTTCATTTTCAGCTGCAAAAAGAGGACACTTTACAGGAACACACACACACACACACACAAACACAAACACACACACACGCACCACCCTGCAGCTTCATTAGGACATTACATGTGCTGTAATTAGAATGGGGGGCAGCCCCACGCGCGGGGATGCACAAGTTGGCAGTAAATTACCTTGTAGCCATTATCAATTTCCCAGGCTACTGGTGCTTAAGATAACCCTCCCCTCTCCCTGTGGTCCTTCCTGCAATTTTTCTCTGCCTGATAAACATGCTGATTAAAAAGAGCAACGTGTAAACCTTTGATACTTTTTTTTTTTTAAATGAAATCCATGCCCTGCCTGAGGCTGACGCTGCCTTCCACACAAACACGTCAGCTAATCAGATAAAGAATATATATGTATGCTTGTGTATGTGTGTGTCAGCGACATGGAGATATTACAGCCTCAGGTCTGGCTACAAACACAGGCGAGTGAAAGCATGGCGAGATCCATCGCATACACACATGCTCTTACAGTCTTAATAGCCATTATTTGAATGCTCAAAACAATAAAAGAGTACTGTATCGCTAACACTGACTACGTTTACATGGACAGCAGTAATCTAATTACTGACCTTATTCTGAATAGGACAAAATTTTGATTAAAGCGTTGACATGAATTGCTTTTAGAATATTCCTTTCATGTTCAGGTTTTACATGTCATACAACTTCGATCGATTAATGCGCACCCGTCATTACGTCCCCACGTCACGCTGTTCCCTCCAGAATTTCACACACCGACATACATTCCGTCTTCGTTATGGTACCGTATACAGTTTTGGGTGTTTCATTTTTAATCTTACGAAAGCTTCAAGTGCAGTTACTTATTAGTCATGCTATACGTGCAAATAGACCAGTGGTCTCAACAAATTTGGTGTGAGAAAATAAATTCTCACTCTCAGACAACTACACACACACACACACACACACACACACACATACACACACACATACACAAACAGACACACACAATCAATTCCTAATGTAATGTAATGTAAAGATGTAATTATTAATAAAAAGGGGGATATATTCAGAAGTCTGTATTTTTAATGTGTTTTAAAGACATCTTGCAAAAGGGGGACCTCGGTCAAATGTTAATGCCATTTGGGGGGCCTTGCCCTGGAAAAGTTTGGGAACCACTGAAATAGACGACTGCTTGAAGCCATGGGCTGCGTCCCAAACCGCGTACTTACCTACTAAATATTTTCCAAAATACATGTGGGGCGGCTGTGGCTCAGTCGGTAGAGCGGGTTGTCCACTAATCCACGATTCGTAGGGTTGGTGGTTCGAATCCCGGGCCGGGTGATCCCATGCCGAAGTGTCCTTGGGCAAGACACTGAACCCTAAGTTGCCCCCAATGGCAAGCTAGCACCTTGCATGGAAGCTCTGCTACCATTGGTGTGTGTGTGTGTGTGTGAGTGTGCTCTCATTTGTAAGTCGCTTTGGATAAAAGCGTCTGCTAAATGAATAAACGTAAATGTATTTCGCCTATTATATAGTAGGTAAGTACATGGTTTGGGACGCAGCCGTGCTCTCGTTTGCCATAAAACGTTTGAGCACTGCCGTGTGTGATCATGTCCTGTCGCAAAATGAAGTGAAACTCCCACACAACGTTAATAGTGTGATTAAGGTGTGTACATGTCTGTAATGCATGTTGATAATGCGACTAAAACAGGAAAACTCCACAGGTCATAATTCCATTTGTATTTACTTCGAGTATAACTTTATTCAGATTAAAACCATCAATAATCACTGTTTACATGCTTGTTTCTTAATCAGAGTGTTTTCTTAATCAGGTTCATTTCGGAATATTGTTGTCCATGGAAAACTACTGCATGTTACACAATGATTTGGAAGTGTATTCATATATTTCAAAGCTTAAGAGTAACTTTACAGCTCTGGGACAGTCAAAAGTGAACACTGTAAAACTTAATATAGTATAAAAAGGGAACATCTGGGTTAAGTACTGGATTTGGGACACAGCACAGTGTAACCACACTGTTTGGTGAGTAGTATGTCTCAGTCATACTGATGTATTCCAATGGGAAAGTAGCAATTATTTATTTCAGTGTGGGCTCAGGATGGATGTAAATTACCATTTCTAACCAATGATCCAATTTCATTCCCTTACTGTACATGTTCACATCGTTCAACTAATGAAACCTTACTGTATACTGGAAGAGAATCAAAAGTGATCTAAACAGCAAAAGAATTTTCCCACCAAGACAAGAAAAAACTTTACTGGATTGTAGATGAGCCTGTATTAAGGACCTGCGAGTTTTCGGATAGTTACTAGGAACTGGATATGAATAGAAACTGAATATCGCTTGATAACAATAGCACTTCTCTGCTCACTCCTGAAACGTTCTCACACCCATTTCTTTCCACTCTTTGAGTTCGGAGACCTAGACATTTATAAACAAACCAGAGTATGATGGAGCTCGAGCAAGAGGTTATTTTTGGAGGCCGCTTTGTTTTCATCCCGTCCGAATCATCGCTGCGAGACTGACAGGAATGAAGGAGGCTAGGGTTACTTATTTTACCAGAACGGCGCACAATCTCAGCCTCTTCAATTTCTCAAATATTACGCATACCTTCTCATCCTTTACGGAGAAAACAAAGAGGAACTGCTGTGCACAAACATAAATCAGCCTGGATTGATATTGCAGAAGTGTTCTCTGGATTCATAAACATAAACTTTGATTTCCTACGGTTGGAAATCTCTATCGACCTATTTTATTTTTGACAGTTTAAGTTCTCCTGGAAAGAAAAAAAAAAAAAAATGATGTCAGACTCCTAAAAGCCATTACTGCATCTAATCACGGTGTTTAAATTTAGTTCTGGCCAATGCGTCTTTTCTTTTTCCACCGTCCCTATATTACCATAGCGCACAGCTACTCTGTAATGAAGTGGCAGGAAACTAGCACTCTCAAGCAAGCCATCCTTTAATCTTTTGTCCTCTCTCCTCTCTGGCTCATTTTTCATGCTTTGGGCAGGAGAAGCAGAAATGAAGCATTGCAGATGGGAGCAGCGGCGCTCCGAGGCCCAGAGCCCTGTCAATGAAGCTCCTTAGCCCTTAACACTCATTAACACGACTCGCTAATTGTCAAATTCATTAAATCAAAGGCCCGAATGTCTTTCATAAAAATGAATGCACTGAGCTGGATGATAAAGATGTTAAGTGATTAAAGCCTGCGCGTGTTCCAAAAAGAGAAATAATTACCCAAGCAATGAAGGAAAAGTGACAATTCACACAGGCCAATTTCGTGACATTAAGAGTGTTGAGTCCCATCTATAGAACATATCTGGAATCAGGGATGCCGTGACCAGAGAACTATTGCGAGGAGGAATGGAAGGGTTAAGACTCGAATTTTATATGCTTCATATCAAGATCAACCGATAATCTGAGAAAACTTCAATTAAAACTGTCCTAAAATTGGGTTACTTTTTACGACTGGCCTCAAAATGGTCCTGAATATCCTCAAGTGGCCTAGAAGTAAGCTCATAAAGAAAAATAGTCATCGTGATTAAAAATGAACAAATACCGAGAAACCTTCAGATACAATGCGCCTCATTTATCAATCTTTACACGAATGGATTTACTCGTTAACTGGCTCGTGGGAGCGTTTATGAAATTTGGTACTCATGAAAATCTTTAATGAATACGTCAGAAAAAAAAAGCGTTCGTATCCTAACGTGCTCCCGAGTGTGCAAATGTACGCATAAGAATACTAATTTAATAGAAACCTCTATCGATCGTACGGAGACCTGAAGGGAACATGGTGATGGAGAAATATGAGATGGGAGGAAAATGTATACTTCAAAACGTTTGCGTCCGCCCCACCCAACAAACTGTTTTGGGTAACTGAGTGAAAGAAATGGTTCGCTCGCAATTCTTTTATTTTTTTTTCCATCACCACGTCCCCTTAGAGGCTCCGTATGATCAGCTTCAAATGAGTTACTACTCTTTAAATTACAGATTACACAGTCGAGTTTAAATAGCTTCATGTATTTCAATTACATACACACATTGAATTGAACCCAGTGATTTAATATTAAACACATTAACTAAAGAAATATTACATGCATTACATTACATTTTATAAAATAAAAGAAAGCAAGTCAACATAAATCCATAAATAAAGACAAACAATGACCTTTTCAGTCATTTGACTCCAGATTTGAACCTTTTCAAGAGTTTGCTACAATGTTTAATAACATATATACTTTTATTAGCATCGATGTAAGTCAAGGAAAATCAGTGTCCAAAACTTTTGCAAATCAAGTAGAAGTTTTTGATTTAGACTGGCTTGCGAAAATATTTACACAACTTTACAAAAAGACTGGACAATAACGAATATTAATAACATGCAGAAAATGGCGTATGAATAATTTAGTAGGTTAGCATGTAATGTGATGTGTCCATAACTCTTGTACCTTTAAACCAGTCCTTCTCTACACCATTAACGGTACACTGATTAACAGTAGGCCTACACCTACCGTTCGTCAATAGATCCTATTGTAACAGATTCCGTCGAATCAAATATTGAATCGCTGCTTTGGAAATCAATATCATATCGTGTGGAAAGCTGTAGATTCTCGTGTACACTCAGCCAGGCTTAAGCTCCACACAGCATCGTGTTAATGCTGTTACACACACTGCCCCTTTCACGGAGCATGACTAGGCAGGAAAAAGCAGGAAATTAATTAAAGTGCCTTGAATGACAGTTTGCTCAAGGGCACATAAGACCATCATACTCTCGCTGTGCCTCACTCACACACATGCACACACACTTTAACCCCACCTTCTTCTGTATCCACTGCATCCATCAATGAATGAGCAGGCGAGACATGGTTTTAATGGGTCCTTCCATTATATCAGCTTGGGCCATGTCTGTAATGGGATTGGGTCCCTGCACACACAGCACTGTCTGGACATAAGGACCTCTGTGACAATACATGTAAGGTCAAACAAATTGTGTTTCATAACATTTCCAAACACCTTCAGGGCCTGACATACGCACTCGCGCGCACACACACACACACACACACACACACACACACACACACACAATCAATCCAGCACTGCTGTCTGAGATATACAGAGAGGCTTTGTTGAACGCATGAGGACTCTCTTGTTGTTTTTTTTTCTTTCGTTTTTTCCCCCAATGCCCTTTACTTAACAGGACAGAATCCTCCCATGACAAGGTGACACACTACAGCACAGACAACAGAAACTGAGAATCATGGGTCAGTGTTCAGGGTCTAACACCAACTACGAATGACTCTTAGTAAAGACTGTTCAGTTAAGAAGTCACACTGGTATTCTGCTGGTCTACACCAGCCAGCGTTAGACCAAGCGTGTGGCAGGCCAGGCCAAAATCCAACGTTTCTACCACAGGGTTTACAATAATATGTTTCAAACCTGTAATCACTAACCGTGCACTCATTATGTAAGCACCTAATAAATTAGCCAAGTGCCCTTGAAATTCTATGGTTCGCTAGTGGTGCTGTTGCTTGTCTATCTGATTAAGCAGTTATTTACAATGACACTGGTGACCTGCACGAATGGTGGCCAGTCTACTCATGCAAAGCCCTGTGTGCCAATACATAAATATTAGTCAGAATAAACAGAATGTCTATAAGAGTGCAAAGACAATTTATAACTCTTCAGTAAACTATTGCGTATGCTTAGCAAGACAATATTAATGTCAGCCTGCCACATTTGCGCAATATTATTAATATATTACATAAATAAATTATTATTAATTTTTTTTTCTGCCTCACGAATGGATTTTAATTGGGCAATTATTGCACTGTGTAGGGTGCAACCACGAATAAACATTCAGAGTATGTTCCAAATATCTGAGACCAGTAGAAATGCTTCTCTCCGGCTCTCTTTTTAAACTGAACACAACATTTTTCATAACAAATTACATCACAACAACTTAAGGGAAAAGTGGAATCTTCTAAATATTTACAAGAATTTAAATTTCTTTGTAGTTTATCCGTTTACATTTATTCATTTAGTAGACGCCTTTATCCAAAGCGACTTACGGATGAGGAAATACAAGCACAGCGATATATTAAGCGGAAAACAATACAAGTAGTGCTACCATGCGAGATTTGTAATTGAGTTCTAGAGAAGCAAAGCAGAGGTGTAAGAGCCAGAGTAAGTATTTTATAATGTGGGAGTTATTAGCATTTTAGGGTTTAGTTAAGTGCTCACGGAAGAGGTGAGTCTATAGCTGTTTTTTTGCAAATAGTGACAGATTCTGCGGTCTGGATTGAGGTTAGAAGTTCATTCCACCACTAAGGAACAGTTAGTGTGAGGGTTTTTCTGTTCCTCTTTTGCGTTAATGACGGCGTGCACTCGAGCAGGCATGGACTCCACGAGTGTGTGTAAAACCCGATGATCCTTTTTAGCTCAAATCCATCAAATCTGAACACGTGCTTCAATGGAAGAGAACAAAAAAAAACTCAAGGAAAAAAACCTGACCTTACTGAAATAGTGCAGAAACGAAAGGCTTTAGACTACTGGACCCCATTGCAAGAAGAGCCAAATAAATAAATAAATAAATAATAGTCAGTTAAGAGAAAAACGTCCATATGGGTTTAAGGTAGAAATGTTACGACTGCAGGTATTTAAACAATATGAAATCTGAACCATTAACATTGCAGAATTTTGCGCAAAATCAAGCAAATTGCATAACATTCACCAGCAACCATCACCGTGAAAGACAAAACAATGACCCACAATTGCAATTTCGTCGATTCAAGTCGTTTTCTGCAAAGAAGCTCAAAAATTCTTTAAAAAGCCATGACAAGATCAAGCATTTTTGCCTGAACAATCACACTCACAAAAAACCTCTGTAAAGTCCTGTATGGAGTGCTAAAATAATATGAGTCTCTTATGATTTCCATCTTCTGTAGTTTACATTAAGAATGCATAATGTCATGTCTACATGTTCAAAGAAATTCATTCATAGTGCAATTCGTTGAAATGCTAGATTTTATTTCACCAATTGCCGAGATCTTGTCACTTAGCCTAAAAAAAAGAGAAAATCTTTCTGTTATTAAACTGCTGTAAACCAATTAGATCGTTTTTTTTTACTACAAAATGACTTGAAATGGCCAGGACTTGTGATCACACCATTCCGATATTCTACAGTTGTGTTTTTAATTCTAATCAATGATATTGTGCTCCACTACAGGAAGACACTCTTTTCTTGGTGAAATCAATGCATGTCCATGTCCGTGTGCATCTTCCCCGCTGAAGGGCACATCTCAGACTGAGAAGTCACTATTACACAAGCCAGGCAGGTTCTGTGTGTTATGGAATGTGAGATATACCAATAGCTTACACTGACCATTGTGTTCTAGCCATAACAGTTTACATTGTGGTCGCGCAAGCCACAAAACAATGATGACCTCTCCGAGAGAAAGTTACAGCACTGTGGGAGTAACGGAGGAACCTTTCAACACATTACATTGCAGAAAACTGTTTCTTTCCCCCTTTTTTTTTTTTTTTTTAGAAATGAAGACATGTGGGCTGAATGGTATGAGGTCTCCTAGTCTGCAGTGCACACATGAGGTTAGCCGTGATTCATTTACACTGACAGAGCCGTTTTCACAGATAGGTTCGAGCATAAATATGCCATGCCGCACAGCTGGAAAATGTAGAAATTCATCAGAGTTAAAAAGTGGAGAGATTAACGTTTCACGAGTTTCCTCCTATATATATATATATATATATATATATATATATATATATATATATATATAAAACGTAAACACAGGGCAGACATGAGGTGGGTTGAACCTGCACATGGCCAAAGCAAGCACAAAGCCAGGGTTTCACCGTGTTCTCGTAGCGTGGAAAAAAAAAATTTCCATACTAACATGCATGGAAAAGTGCGAGCTGAGGGAATGGAGTCATATAGCAACGGATCCTTTCATAGTTCAGAAGCGAGAAGAAGAAGAGGTTATCCGGACTCATAAAGCTTCTCTATTAACATGTTAACGCTTTTTATAGAAAGTCTCCTCAGAAAGAACAAAATGATCACCCTGTGTCCTGACTAGACTTAATCCAAAGATATAAACATGTAGGAACTGGCGTGGATCCTTCTCGCACTTCTTCCATTGGAAGAATATGAAAATGAATCCATCTCTGTCTGAACACTCACCACAACAATACTGCTTAACTCTGGTCCAGACAAATGCTTTCCTGATTAATACTCATCACTCATTATACCGAGGGAGGGGGGGGGCACAAAGATCCATCTTCAGAATCCATGTCAACAGCTCCGTCTGCTCAGAAGTCTTCCTCCCCCCTTCTCCTCTTAAGCAGACTGAAAAAAAGTAAGGCCTCAGGTTTGACACACTGTCCAGACTCCAGACTCTGTTTTTGTAAGGCTGCTTATGGCTTCCGCAGCAGGAGGTGTAGGGTCTGCCACAAATATTTCTCCAAGGGAATGCTTTCCAAAACAAAACACTGAAAGTCATCAGTGGGGGTTTTTTTGGGGCGGGATAAGTCAGTGAGAGCTGATTGAGAGCTATCGCTCACACTCCGTATGAGGAGAAAAGAGCAGAACGAGCCAGGAACCAGTGAAAGAAGTGAACGGCTCTGTGATCTGAAGCGCCCAAAGCTTCACAGCCTCTTTATTTCTGCCTAAGTAAAACTATGCTGTTGTTGGATGGGCTCCAGGTCTGAGCGTTTTATTGGGAAGCCCACGTTCCCGCAAAGTGCACTGGCTGCTCCTACTACACACACTCAAACTTCTTTATCTACGTTTCATAATTACACAGAACTTGAGGTTGTTTTTTTTCCTAAAGTGAAGGAAGCCTCTGAAGGCAATTTCTATTAACTCAAATATCAACAACATTTCGGAAGGTCTTTCAGATTACTTATCCCGACTTAACACATTTCCCCTCGCATATTGATTGTAGTGTATCAGCCTGAAAGCTGCAGTGGCTCATTCACAATCTCCTAACGGTGGAAGAAGAAAAAAAAAAAAAAAAGTGTGTAAACCTGGGGTTAGAGCGATCTGATGCAAATAACTCCGAGCTATGTCTACAACTCATCTTAATAGCCAGGCGCAATTGATAAAAAGGCCAAAAAAGCAGACTCTATTTCAACGACGTTCAAGCGGCGATGGGTGCTCATGCTCTCGGCAAACCGAGATAAGGCCTATCTCTCTCCATCATCACTAAACAAGATTGAGCAGAAAAATACAAATTACAAAGGCTTTAGGCAAAGCGCTTTATCTACTGTTTGGGGGTGGGGGTTGATCACGGCTGAGGAAATGGGTCTGTGTGTCGAACAGATCCTGTCCCACCACTTCCACTTGGGCATGAAACAATGCGAACGGTTACTATCTGAGCCACACCGCTATCCTTCCGCACGCGGAAAACAAGCAGAAACCTCACCCATTCCTAAGACTAGAGAAACAGCTCAGTCTGTTGAAACATGATAAATTCAGAAAACAACAGCACGCACAGGAGCTGATGGGTGTAAAAGCATGTTTATAATACTGTGTGAGGATTTGGGTTTTACTCTGCTTCACAGGCTGTATGATGGACACGTATCCATTCATTCATTTTTCATTTACTAATGGATTGATACAAGTGAATTTCTGTGTATTAAATATACCCTTTTTTGTTTTGAGTTCAGAACCATTTTAGCAATAAATGTGACAGTAATCACAAAGAGTTTCGATTTAGATTTTTCTTCCACGCTAGCGTGCAGCACAGCACACGGGACACCTCGGTGCAAGGGTACAATCGATCAGCGTGGCTCAGCAGCTCGCTGGCCCGCGGCCTCACAGCGGGAGAGCTCCACCAGCACCAACCTTCTGAAGGCTCCGGATAAAAGTTTGCCCTTAGCGCCAAGGCCCAGACACAAACAGACGAGGAAACAGAGGAAAAACAAACGCGTGTTTTGGGCCGGCCTGATGGACCCTGCTCTCAGGAGGCCCCGTGCTCGTCTGATGATGTCGATAATGGAGGCCGCTCGGGCCCGGGAGTGCACTTAAACACCAGGCTTAGCTCGGCCAAAACGCCTGTGTTTTTAATACACGCCGACGGAAGGAAGTGTTCGGCTACAAAGCGACGGAGCGCTGCTCTTCTGTGGCTTTTCATGACAGGTCAGATGGTGGAGGGGGAAGAATAGAAAGAAAAAAATAAATAAAGACACAGGTACATCCTGGCTCTGGAAATCAACTACCAACATAATCATCTCTTTTCTAACAAAGAAATATGACCAGAAAGGGATATGAATTTTCTAGAATACCTATTAGTATGAGTCTAAGTCAAAATACAGACAGCCATTATTAATGTTTTACGTACAACAGAGCCAGCACGCTAAACCGTAGTTAAACCCCAGAGTTCCAGACATTCTTCTTCTTTTTTTTTTTTTTTTTACAAAATAATTTAAAATACTGGAGCTGACATGCAGTAACTACATGTTTTTTTAACCTAACAACATGGTGTATGGTCTTGAGATTATATAAACTTACAAAAATATTACCTTTAATTGGCAAACCGAAAAATAAAACAAATAAATAAATAAAAATTCTATGCCATTATATTATATAATATTATGTTTTATATATATATATATATATATATATATATAAATAAAATAATCCTGTAATTTATTCCAGCATATTATATATAAACTTTCTTAAATCAAGGGATGTGCAAGAGGGTGAAATGTTCAACCTAGAGTTTCTAGCACTGACATGTGATGTACCAAGTTAAAGAGGTAAGAGATGCTAACAAATCATATGACAGAGCACCTTTGACCTGACCTCGAACCTCTAGATATACACACAGGCATGAGAAGGTGAACACACAAGCACAGGATTTGAGATGTCCACATGTAATGTTTCGAAGCTCCTATAGGTGACACGGCATTGCAGCCATGTGTGAATGATTTTAATCACTAGGTTGCAGATATGAGGATTAAAAAAATAAAAAAAATCAATATCTGGATCAATATCACTACTTCTCAAACTCAAAAGGTAAACATGACGGAATTAAAAAATAAATAAAAATAATTACGATCTGTGGGTGTCAGAAATCACATTTTTATTTCCGTTATTATATCTTATATTAGAGAATTTTTAATCCTTTTTACGAGGCTCACGATGCACAGCCGACATTTAATTTGGCCGCTGATTTATTAGACACGCACTTGAAGGAAAGAGTACATCAATTTTGGGCATATTCCTGCAATCAGCACACACATAAAGAAATGAAGAAAGATCTCTCAACTGACAAAACTGTTATCTCTATGTCTAAAAGCTAGGTTCAGAGTTCAGGCTCGTCAGTGCATGGCCCGACTGCGTCGTGTCTCTCAGATTACACACATCAAAAGCCCGAGAGCCACCAAGAGAAGGAGGGATGAGAGCAAGGCCACATTGTCACCACACGATTAACATCACCGCTGAAAAAGATGCTCCCCCCATACCCCCGCTCCCCGCCCCCATTAACAATACTGGCAAACAAAATGATACCTTCTTTTGATTTCTGAAAAGGACAACCAATTCTTCATGAAAAAAAAGGGGGCAACACTGCATGAAGTGTGAGTCAGACGCAGCTATAGGTGGCACTGTTGCATCACGGTTCACACAAGTTCTCCTCACACACTTCACCCATTACAAAGAGCAAAAGGGGTGTTTCAGTACACCACCTAAAAATATTCTTTCATCTATGTTCAAGTGTCATTTCCCCAAAAGATTTTAATAACATCTAATTATTTCAAACCGCTAGGATGGATCTTTCAAAATATCACACTTCCCAAACACATTTTTTGATGCTAAAACTGCTCTTTTCCTGGGAGAGTGATTCAACAGTTAATTATCATAGGGGCTGGGGGTTTTTTTTCTTGGTTTTTTTTTCCTTTTTCATTCCCTCCACCACAAATCAAACTCAAGTGAACGCTGAGTGGAAAACATCTTGAAGAGCAGCATACAGGCAAACACAGTGTGAGCAAACTCACTGATGTTAAACGAGCGTATATAAAACTTATAAAGTAACTCGTTTGTACATGAAGAGGGAAAAAATAAATATGCCTTTTTTAGTAGTTCATCTAACTGTCATATTTCACTTACTTCTAGATAAAACGAGAGGGTGATATAATCCAATCTCGCACCTTATTAACAATGAAGCAAAAATCAAGGATTGTGTTTTAAAAGGAAAGTGAAATTGCTCTTATAACCTACAGCAAAATGTTCCACCTCTGAACTGGTAGAACTGACTATGATTAACACAATAACAGCAATTTCCTGTTTTCTGTCTTTCAAATATTTGTATTGAAATAAAAAGCCTAAGTAGAACGGGTGAACATGGAGACTCAGACAGTGCTGTGTGTTGTTCCTTTAAACACAGACAGGAAATAAGTGTTTACCATATGCAGGCGTAAGTCCACATATCATCCAAAGTGTGGTAAAAATTATACAGACGGCAGATCTAATGGTCCATAGTTGCCCAACAACTACAACAACAACAACCTGTGGGACATCCAGTAATAAGATGGGTTATTAGAAAACACGAATAACACTATGATGGCCCACACTGGCCAAAATAATGCAGAATTCAGCAAAAACAGTAATGGTGAAGGGGATAGACCTTTTTGGAGATTGTTAAAGCTAAAAAAGCCTGAGACAGGAAAAAAAAAACGACGAGAGGCCCTGAGGCAGGTTCATGAGCTCTGCCCTTCACGTTCTGGTCATGTCCAATGAGAGAGTGACGCTGAACGAACATGTTTGCACAGAGACGTACAGAAAGAGCATTTCCCCATTCCTGTTTACACAGTGTCAGGCCGCCTAGCCCCCTATAACAAAATAACAAGCAGTAAAAATTTGATGGCACTCAGGTTGAAGGTGCAGTAAAGGCGCAGGATGCAGGATGATCTGCAGTGTCCAGTGCAGGTATGGGAGCCTGCTCACTCTGTCAGGAAGACAACTTTTTAACTCTGATTATCTCTCTCATGGCAGAAAGAAGCAGGGAGAAGTGAACAAAGCACATCAGGTAAGAGACCTGACAGACACCTCGTAACACAACCTGGTCAAATATTAGGCCCTCAAAATGAATATTCTCTAACTCCACTTGGGGGGAAAAGGGTTGAATAATACATTGGGAGGACGGGATTTCTTTTATTATTATTATTTTACACAGAAGATCGTAGAGACAATCATGAATGTGAAAGCCAAAACATGAAATACATATATACTACTACTTACTGCTGTGTGTGTGCGTGTATATAT